>JAREIK010014013.1:0-32277 GCA_029783825.1 Sapria himalayana
TTTAAAATATTCATTTTAATTATTTATTCATTTATTTTTATATAATTATTAATTAAAGAATAAATTGAGTTAGACAAATATAATTTATATAATTATGTTTCATCAAAAAATATAGATAAACTTTTTAAAATAAAAAAAATTCAAAACAAAAAATTATTATATAGTAATATATTTTGCTTTATTTCTGAAAGATTTTAGGTTTTGTAATTATATTTAAATTAATATCTATCTTTTTAATAATACATTATTAATTTATTCTTTGATCATTATTAGAATATTTATCAATAAAAATATTAATATTAAATTTATATGATATATAAATATAATGATTATTATAACTAAAAATAGTATTCACTTTTGAAAAAAATTTAAAAATTATTATAATTTCAAAGGTTATAACCTTTGAAAATATCAAAAAATAAAAAAAAATAAATTTTATGATATATTTTTTTAAATAACACCTATAAACCACTAAATGCATACATAGTTAAATCAGAAAACTCCTAAAGCACATAATGCCAAAATACATAAACCATTAAACTGATATATACTACTTAATAATTAATAAATATAATCTTTAATTCTATTTATTATAATTTTAAATATTCATTATCATTATTTATTAGTTTATTTTTATAGAAATATTTATTACAAAATAAATTATGAGTGCGACAAATATAATTTAAAAAATATATATGCTTATAAAAGAAGTAAAAATTTAAAAATTAAAAATTATTATTCAAAAATATATTTTACTATAATTTTGAATCAATTTGGGTTTTGTAATTATTTTTTAATTAATATCTATCTTAATATCAATAGTTATTAAATTTATTTTGATCATTATTATAATATATATCAATAAAATTGTTTATTGAATTTATATGATATATAATTATTAATATTATTATAACTAAGTATTGTATTCACATTCCAAAAAATTTTAAATATTATTATATTTTCAAATGTTATAACCTATGAAAATAAGAAAATATTATAGAAATTTTTTTTGATATTTTATTTTTTTAAATAAAATGTATAAACCACTAAAACCCAAAAAACATAAATCGCAAAAATCCTAAATGAAAAAATCTCTTAATACTTAAACCATTAAACTGGTATATAGTAATAATAAATCATAATTCTCATTTTAAATTTTATTCAGTATAATTTTAAATTTTTATTTTACTTATTTATCAGTTTATTTTTATAAAAATATTAATTACAAAATAAATTATTAGTGAGACAGATCTAATTTAAATTAAAATAGTATTTCTAAATAATAAATAATAGATCTCATTTTTTTTCATTTTAATTTTAAATATTCATTTTAATTATTTATTAATTTATTTATATATAAATATTAATTACAAAATAAATTGAGCTAAACAAAAATAATTTATATAAATTATTTTTCATCAAAAAATTATAGATAAACTTTTTAAAAGAAAAAAATTTTTAAAACAAAAAATTATTATATAGTATTATATTTTGGTTTGCTTCTGAATCATTTTAGATTTTATAATTATATTTTAATTGATATCTATCTTATTAATAATAGATTATTAATTTATTTTTTGATCATTATTAGAATATTTATCAATAAAATTGTTTATATTGAGTATACATGATATATAATTATAAAGATTATTATAACTAAATATTATATTTACATTTGAAAATAATTTAAAAATTATTATATTTTTAAAGGGTATCATCTTTGAAAATGAGATAAAATCACAAAAATAAATTTTTTGTTATTTTATTGTTTATATAAAACCTATAAACTACTAAATGCCTAAACGCTTAAATCATTAAACTCCTAAACACCAAAATCCCAAAACCCTTAAATACTTTAACATTTAAAGTAATTATAAATAATATATAAATATCTATCATTAAATAATAGTTTATTAATTTAGTTTTTGATCATTATTATATTTATATTTAGTTTATTAATATCTATCAATAAAATTGTATATTTTTAATTTACATGATATATAATTATTAAGTTTATTATAACTAAATATTGAATTCACATTTGAAAAAAATTTAAAAATTATTATATTTATAAAGGGTATACCCTTTATAAATATTAATTACAAAATAAATAATGAGTGAGACAGATATAATTTAAATAAATTATTTTTTATGAAAAAATAATAAGCTTATAAAAATAAACAAAATTTAAAAAATTTAAAATTTTATTTAGTAATATAATTTACTTTGATTTTGAATTATTTTGGGTTCTGCATATATATTTTAATTAATATCTATCTTATTAATAATAGTTTATTAATTTATTTTTTGATCATTATTATAATATATATTAATACATTTTTTTATATTGAATCTACAACAAATATAATTATTTAGATTATTATAACTAAGTATAATATTCATATTTTAGAACTATTAAAAAATTATTATATTTTTAAAGGTTATAACATTTAAAAATCAAGAAAATTCATAAAAATAAATTTTTTGTTATTTCATTGATTAAATAAAACCTATAAACACGAAAATGTGCTAACATATAAATCAATAAACTCCTTAACCCCTGAACCACAAAAAACTTAAACAACTAAATGGTTATACCCTAAATAATAAATCATAAATCTCATTTTTATTACTATTCATTATAATTTTAAATATACATTTTAATTATTTATTAGTTTATTTTTATAGAAATATTAATTAAAAAATAAATTATTAGTGAGAAATATATAATTTAAATAATTTATTTTTCATCAAAAAATTTATAGGTTATAAATGGATACAAAAATTTTAAAATTTAAAATTAATATTTAGTAAAATATTTCACTTTGATTTTGAGTCATTTTAAGTTTTGCAAATATATTTTAAACAATATTTATCTTATTAATAATTAGTTTTTACTTTTTTATGATCATTATTCTAATAAATATCAATACAATAGTTTATATTGAATTTATATTATATATAATTATTATGATTATTATAACATCATATTGTATTCACTTGTAAAAAAATTTAAAAATTATTATATTTTCTAAGGTTATAACCTTCAAAAATGAGAAAAAATAAAAAAAATAAATTTTTTGTTATTTTATTATTTATATAAAACCTATAAACCACTAAATGACTAAATACTAAAATGACACAACTCCTAAACCCCGAATCCCATAAATACTTAAAACATTAAATTAGTATAGTCTAAATAATAAATCATAAATCTCAGTTTTATTAGTATTCATTATAATTTTAAATATTCATTTTAATTATTTATCAGTTTATTTTTATAGAAAAATTAATTACAAAATAATTTATTAGTGTGACATATATAATTTAAATAATTTATTTTTCATCAAAAAAATGCTAATAAAAAGAGGCACAATTTTAAAAATAATAATTTATTATTTAATAATATATCTTATTTTGATTTTGAATCATTTTAGATTTTACAGTTATATTTTAATTTATATCATTCTTATAAATACAAGTTTATTAATTTATTTATTGATCATTATTATAATATCTATCAATAAAATTATTTATATTGAGTTTACATTATATATAATTATTAAGATTATTATAACTAAATATTATATTCATATTTATTATAAATAAAAAATTATTATATTTTCAAAGGTGTAACCTTCAAAAATTAAAAAAAATCAAAAAATTAAATTTTTTGTTTTTTCATTCTTAAAAAAAAAACTATAAATCACTAAAGGTCTAAACAATTAAATCACTAAACTCCTAAACCACAAAACACATAAATACTTAAACCATTAAATAGGTATATCCTGGATAATAAATAATAAATCTCAATTTTATTTGTATTCATTATAATTTTAAATATTGATTTTAATTATTTAGTAGTTTATTATTATAGAATTATAAATTATAAAATAAATTATGAGTAAGATAAATATAATTTAAATAATTTATTTTTAATAACAAAAATAGAAACATAAAAAAAAGCAAAACATTAAAAAAATTATTATTTAGTAAATTATTTTACTTTGATTTGAATAAATTTAGATTTTGCAAATACTTTTTAAATAATAACTATTTTATTAATAATAGTTTATTAATATATTTTTTGATCATAATTATAATATCTTGCAATATAATTATTTATATTGAATTTAAATGAATTATAATTATTAAAGATTATTATAAATAAATATTATATTTACATTTGAAAAAAATTTAAAAATTATTATATTTTCAAAGGATATAATCTTTAAAAATTAGAAAAAATAATAAAAATAAATTTTTTGCTATATCATTGTTTAAAAAAAACTTATAAACCACTAAATGCATAAACACTTAAATATCTAAACTCCTAAACACAAAATCCCCTAAATACTTAAAACTTTAAATTCGTAAACCTAAATATAATTTAAATAATTTATTAAAATATTTATTACAAAATAAATTATGAGTGATACCAATATAATTTAAATAATTTACTTTTCATCAAAAAAATATATAAGCTTATAAAAAGAAGCAAAAACTAAAAAACAAAAATTTTTATTTTGTAATAAATTTTACTTGGATTTTGAATAATTTTAGATTTTGCAATTATATTTTAATTTATATCCATCATAATAATAACATATTAATTTATTTTTTGATAATTGATACCATATCTATCAATAAAATTTTTTATATTTAGTTTATATTATATATAATTATAATGATTATTATTACTAAATATTGTATTCATAGTTTTAAAAAATTTTAAAATTATTATATTGTAAAAGGTTATAACCTTTGAAAATGTCAAAAAATATCAAAAAAATTTTTTTGTTATTTCATTGTTTAAATAAAACCAATAAACCTCTAAATGCCTAAAAACATAAATCACTAAACTCATAAATGAAAAAAACCTCTAAATACTTAAAATATTAAACCTGTATACATTAATAATAATTCATAAATCTCATTTTAATTTTTATTAAATATAATTTTATATTTTTATTATAATTATTTATTAGTTTATTTTTATTGAAATAATAATTACAAAATAAATTATTAGTGAGACAAATATAATTTAAATTAAATTGGTATACCCTAAATAATAAAGAATAAATTTCAATTTTTTTATTATAATTTTAAATATTCTTTTTTATTATTTATTTGTTTATTTTTATAAAAATATTAATTAAAAAATAAATTATGAGTTAGAAAAATATAATTTATATAAATTATTTTTCATCAAAAAAAATATAGATAAACTTATTAAAATAAAAAAAAATTAAAAACAAAAAATTATTATATAGTAATATAATTTGCTTTGCTTCTGAATCATTATAGGTTTTTTAATTATATTTTAATTGATATCTATGTTATTAATAATAGATTATTAATTTATTTTTTGATCATTATTAGAATATTTATCAAAAATATTATTTATATTGAATTTATAAGATATGTATATATAATGATTATTATAACTAAATATTGAATTCACATTTGAAAAAAATTTAAAAATTATTATATTTTCAAAGGTCAAGCTTTGAAAATATAAAAAAATAATAAAAATAACTATTTTTTTATTTTAATTTTTAAATAAAACCTATAAGCCACTAAATGCATACATAGTTAAATAAGTAAATTTTAAAGCCCGTAATGCCTAAATACATAAACCATTAAACCACTATATACTACTTAATAATAAATAAATCTAATTTTTATTTCAATTTATTATAATGTTAAATATTCATTTTAATTATTTATTAGTTTATTTTTATATAAATTTTTATTACACAATAAATTATGAGTGCGACAAATATAATTTAAATAATTTATTTTTAATAAAAGAATATATACACTTATAAAAGAAGTAAAAATTTAAAAATTAAAAATTATTATCTAATAATTTTTTTTACTTTAATTTTGAATCAATTTGGGTTTTTAAATATTTTTTAATTAATATCTATCTTATTATTATTAGTTTATTAATTTAATTTTTGATCATTATTATAATATCTATCAATAATATTGTTTATATTGAATTCATATGATATATAATTATTAAAATTATTATAACTAAATATTGTATTCACATTTCAAAAAATTTTAAATATTATTATATTTTCAAAGGTTATAACCTAAGAAAATGACAAAAAATTACAAATTTTTTTTGTTATTTTATTGTTTAAATAAAACATATAAACCACTAAATTCCAAAAAACATGAATCCCTAAACCCCTATATGACAAAGCCTCTAAATACTTAAACTATTAAATTGGTATACATTAAAAATAAATAATAAATCTCATTTTAATTTTTATTCAGTATAATTTTAAATTTTTATTTTAATTATTTATCAGTTTATTTTTATAGAAATATTAATTACAAAATAAATTATTAGTGAGATAGATATAATTTAAATTAAACCGTTATACCCTAAATAATAAATAATAAATAATAAATCTCATTTTTTTTAATTATAATTTTAGATATTCTTTTTAATTATTTATTTGTTTATTTTTATATAAATATTAATTAAAAATAAATTATGAGTTAGTCAAATATAATTTATGTAAATTATTTTTAATCAAAAAAAATATAGATAAACTTTTTAAAATAAAAAAAATTACAAAACAAAGAATTATTATATAGTAATAAATTTTGGGTTGCTTATGAATCATTTTATGTATTGTAATTATATTTTAATTCATATCTATCTTATTAATAATAGATTATTAATTTATTTTTTGATCATTATTATAATATTAATCACTAAAATTGTTTATATTGAATTTATATGATATATAAATATAATGATTATTATAACTAAATATTGAATTCACTTTTTAAAAAAATTTAAAAATTATTATATTTTCAAAGTTTATAACCTTTGAAAATATCAAAATATAATAAAAATAAATTTTTTGTTATTTTATTTTTTAAATAAAACCTATAAACCACTAAATGTATACACAATTAAATCAGTATACTCCTAAACTCTGTAATACCTAAATACATAAACCATTAAACCACTATATAATACATAATAATTAATAAATCCAATTCTTATTTATATTAATTATAATTTTAAATATTCATTTGATTATTTATTAGTTTATTTTATTTATTACAAAATAAATTATGAGTAAGACAAATATAATTTAAATAATTTAATTTTAATCAAAAAAATATATATATGCTTATCAAAGAAGTAAAATTTAAAATTTAAAAAATATTATTATGTAATATAATTTACTTTAATTTTGAATCAATTTGGGTTTTATAAATATTTTTTAATGAATATCTATCTTTAAATTAATAGTTTATTAATTTAGTTTTTGATCATTATTATAATAACTATCAATAAAATTATTTATATTGAATTTATATGATGTATGATTATTAATAATATTATAACTAAATATTGTATTCTCATTTTAGAATTTTTAAATCTCAAAACCATTAAACTGGTATACATTAATGATAACTCATAAATCTAATTTTAATTTTTATCCAGTATAATTTTAAATTTTTATTTTAATTATTTATCCGTTTATTTTTATAAAAATATTAATTACAAAATAAATTATTAGTGAGAAAGATATACTTTAAATAATTTATATTTCATCAAAAAAAATATAAGCTTATAAAAATTGGCACAATTTTAAAAACAAAAATTTATTATTTAGTAAAATATTTTATTTTGATTTTGTATCATTTTAGATTTTGCATTTATATTTTAATTTATTTCATTCTTTTTAATAATAGTTTATTAATTATTTATTGATCATTATTATAATATCTATTAATAAAATTATTTATATTGAGTTTACATTATATATAATTTTTAAGAATATTATAACTAAATATTATATTCAGATTTAATAAAAATTAAAAATTATTATATTTTCAAAGGTTATAACCTTGAAAAATTAAAATAAAAATTAAATTTTTTGTTTTTTGATTCTTTAAATAAAAACAAAAAATCACTAAAGGCATAAATACTTAAATCACTAAACCCCAAAATACCTAAATACATAAATGATTAAAACTGTATATCCTGAATAATAAATAATAAATCTCACTTTTATTTGTATTCATTATAATTTTAAATATTCATTTTAATTATTTTTTTTGTTTATTTTTATAGAATTATAAATTACAAAATATATTATGAGGAAGATAAATAATTTAAATAATATACTTTTTAGAACAAAAAATATAAATTTATAAAAAGAAGAAAAACATCAAAAACATTATTATTTAGTAATTTATTTTACTTTGATTTTGAATGAATTTAGTTTTTGCAAATATATTTTAAAAAATATCTCTCTTATTAATAATAGATTATTAATTTATTTTTTGATCATTAATATAATATCTATCAATATAATTGTTTATATTCAATTAACATGATATATAATTTTTAAGATTATCATAACTAAATATAGTATTCACATATAAAAAAATTTAAAAATTGTTATATTTTCAAAGGTTATAACCTTCAAACTTGAGAAAAAATAACAAAAATAAATTTTTTGTTATATAATTGTTTAAATAAAAATTATAAACCATTAAATGCCTAAATACATAAATCTCTAAACTCCTAAACCCTGAAGCCCCTAAATACTTATACCTTTAAACTCGTAAACCTTAAATAAAATTTAAATAATTTATAAAAATATTAATTACAAAATAAATAATGAGTGACAAATATAATTTAAATAATATATATTTCAACAAAAAGATATATAAGCTTATAAAATGATGCAAAAACTAAAAAAAAAGATTATTATTTAGTAATAAAATTTACTCTTCTTTTGAATCATTTTAGGTTTATTAATTATATTTTAATTTATATCTATCATATTAATAATAATTTATTAATTTATTTTTTGATAATTGATAAAATATTATCAATAAAATTGTTTATATTTAGTTATATTATATATAGTTATAATAATTATTATTAATAAATATGGTATTAATATTTTTATAAAATTTTAAAATTATTATATTTTAAAATGTTATGACATTTGAAAATTTGAAAGAATATCAAAAATAAATTTTTTGTTATTCCATTGTTTAAATAAAAGCTATAAACCATTAAATACCTAAATACTTAAATCAATAACTTCTAAATCTCGAAAACCCTAAATAGATAAATCTTTTAAATAGGTATATTCTAAATAAAAAATAAAAAATAATAAATCTCATTTTTATTTTTTTTATTATAATTTTAAATATTCATTTTAATTATTTATTTGTTTATTTTTATATAAATATTAATTACAAAATAAATTATAAGTTAGTCAAATATAATTTATATAAATTATTTTTCAACAAAAAAAATATAGATAAACTTATTAAAAGAAAAAAAAAATTAAAAACAAAAAATTATTATATAGTAATATATTTTACTTTGTTTCTGAATCATTTTAGGTTTTGTAATTATATTTTAATTGATATCTAACTTATTAATAATAGATTATTAATTTATTTTTTGATCATTATTAGAATATTTATCAATAAAAATATTTATATTTAATTTATATGATATATAGATATAATAATTAAGATAGCTAAATATTGTATTCACTTTTGAAAAAAAATTTAAAATTATTATATTTTCAAATATTATAACCTTTGAACATGTGAAAAAACTAAAAAAAAAAATTTATTATTTTTTCATTGTTTAAATAAAACCTATAAATCACTAAATGCCTAAACACTTAAATCACTAAACTACAAAATCCTGATACCCCTATAGAGATAATCATTTAAACGGGTTGACCCTAAATAATAATTAATAAATATAATTTTTTTTTGTTTTCATTATAATTCAAAAAATTCATTTCGATTGTTTAGTTATATATATATATATATATATATTAATTATAAAATAATTAATGAGTTAAAAATATAATTTATAAAAATTATTTTTCATCAAAAAATAGATAAGCTTATAAAAAGAATAAAAATTTAAAAACAAATAATTAATTTTAAGTAAAATATTTTGATTTTCTTTTGAATCATTTTAGGTTTTGATAATATATTTTAAGTAATATAAATCTTTTTCATAATAGATTTTTAATTTATTTTTTGATCATTATTTGAATATATATCAATAAAATTGTTTATATTGAATTTATATGATATATAATTATTTTGATTTTTATAAATAAATATTTATTCACTTTTGAAAAAAATTTAAAAATTATTATATTTTCAAAGGTTATTACCGTTGAAAATATCAAAAAATAATAAAAATAATTTTTTTTTAATATTTTTTCATAAATAAAACCTATAAACTACTAAATGCATACACAGTTAAATCAGTAAACTCCTAAACCCCGTAATACCTAAATACTTAAACCATTAAACTACTATATACTACCTAATAATTAATAAATCTAATTTTTATTTCTATTTATTATAATTTTAAATATTCATTTTAATTATTTATTAGTTTATTTTTATTGAAATATTTATTACAAATAAAGTATGAGTGTGACAAATATAATTTAATTAATTTATTTTTAATAAAAAAAA
This sequence comes from Sapria himalayana, assembly GCA_029783825.1. Taxonomy (NCBI): domain Eukaryota; kingdom Viridiplantae; phylum Streptophyta; class Magnoliopsida; order Malpighiales; family Rafflesiaceae; genus Sapria; species Sapria himalayana. The sequence goes on from JAREIK010014013.1 coordinate 10,519, forward strand.
TATACGCTTATAAAAGAAGTCGAGATTTAAAAATTGAAAATTATTATCCATTAATATATTTTACTTTAATTTTGAATCAATTTGGGTTTTGTAAATATTTTTTAATTAATATCTATCTTTTTATTAACAGTTTATTAATTTAATTTTTGATCATTATTATATTATTTATCAATAAAATTGTTTATATTCAATTTATATGATATATAATTATTAATATTATTAAAACTAAATATTGTATTTACATTTCAAAAAATTGTAAATATTATTATATTTTCAAAGGTTATAACCTTTGAAAATGATAACAAATTATAGAAATTTTTTTTGTTATTTTATTTTTTTATATAAAACTTATAAACCACTAAAAGCCTAAAAACATAAATCACTAATCTCCTAACAACAAAACCTCTAAATACTTAAACTATTAAACTGGTATACATTAATAATAAATAATAAATCTCATTTTAATTTTTATTCAGTATAATTTTAAATTTTTATTTTGATTATTTATTAGTTTATTTTTATAGATATATTAATTACAAAATAAATTATTAGTGAGACGGATCTAATTAAAATTAAACCAGTATACCTATAAATAAATAATAAATAATAAATCTTATTTTTTTTCATTATAATTTTAAATATTCATTTTAATTATTTATTTGTTTATTTATATATAAATATTAATTACAAAATAAATGATTAGTTAGACAAATATAATTTATATAAATTATTTTTCATTAAAATAATATAGATAAACTTATTAAAAGAAGAAAAAATTCAAAAACAAAAAATTATAATATAGTAAAATATTTTTCTTTGCTTCTGAATCATTTTAAGTTTTGTAATTATATTTTAATTAATATCTATCTTTTTATTAATGGATTATTAATTTATTTTTTGATTATTATTAGAATATTTATTAATAAAATTGTTTATATTGAATTTATATAATATATAAATATAATGATTAGTATAACTAAATATTGTATTCACATTTGAAAAAAATTTAAAAATTATTATATTTTCAAAGGTTATAACCTTTGAAAATATCAAAAAATAATAAAAATAAATTTTTTGTTATTTTATGTTTTAAATAAAACCTATAAACTACTAAATGCTAGGGGTGCTCATGGGACGAGATGGGATAGGGATTACAAATCTTCAGTCGCATCCTACAGTTCGGAGATTCTTTTTTGAAGATCCAACCCCATCCCATCGGTTAAAAATATCAGGACTGGCTGGGACTTATATCAAGGATTTTGGGTAGGAGAAAATGGTTTCGGGACGGAACGAAGTTCAGACATTTTTTTCAATTTATTTTCAAAAAAAAATGCCAATTTAGATCATGTCTAAACCTTTTGTTGTACCATTTATAATTCCTTAGTTATGTATCTTTCAAACTCAAATTAGGCCAATTTTGTGTTGTCAAATAGGCTGAATGCCGCAAACGAGTTCCATTACCTTATCAAAAGCATTGATGCGCTGAAAAGGATAGAAATGTTAAATAGAACGGGACCGAGTTGTGTGCTTAATTTGGTTTTTTGTTTTGTCACAAGTTTTCTTTGTTCAGCCGAGTGAAATTTAACAATAATAGCAATACTAGAGTTTTTAAATAATTACTTAAAATATTAAGGAATAGCTAAAGAGGACCACAAACATTGGTACCAGCAATCACTACTTAAGTAATTGCTAAAATTAGGCAGCTTAATATAACAAAAAAATACAACTAACAACAACCATGGTAATAATCATTTCAAAGGTCCGTCCCGTAACAACAACGAAAATCCAAACCCAATTAATTATCTCTTCTAAAACTCCTCCCTTTTATTCCTCCACTGTAGAAGGAAAACCAAAGATGAAAACGTGTTAATCATGTAGACATAAATTTCTAAGAAGAAAGAGTAATAAAAAAACAAAATATTACCTTATAAAATTTAATACACCCATTCCAAATTTAGTTGGCCAACTATAGTTGGAAGAATATTTGGATCTTGTGACCCCTCTGAAAATTGTAATTGAACCATATTTTTATTAAATTGAATCAATAAAATAAGTAAAAGTGAAATTAAAATTTACAAGATTTGTATACTAACCTGATTCATTATCATCAAGGTCTTGAACTAAATCCTCAATTTCATTAGGTTTGTTTGAGATTCTCAACCAATCTTGTAGACATATGATAACTTCAGCTGTAATAGGTGTTAAAGAACTCATAAATTTATCTAAAGTTCTTTTCCCATCGCTAAATGTAGATTCGTAGGCCATAATAGATGCTTGGATAGCAAATACATCCCTTGCTACATTTTCCAAAGAAGGATACCCAACCTCATTTACCTTCCACCAGTTTAGAAGATCAAAATCAATTCTATTTTTTTCAAGTTTGTCCTCCAAGTACCTATCCAACTCTTCTAAAGTTGCAACTTCTTGTTCATTCTCCAATTCAACAAAATAAATCATCAACTTAAGTATCACTACCATCAAAGAAATCATCATTTTTGTTCAACACAGTAGAAGAGAAATCTTCTTTTGATTCATCTTCATTTAAATCTTTATAATCATACATCATCTCATTTAAAGTATTTATAACATTTTTCACCAAATTTTTAGCCAATTCCTTTCCATAATGCTAAGTGTACTTAACCTTGAGATATTTGAGCTTATATCTAGGATCCAACACTACTGCTACAAAAAGCATAATATTTGTTGACTGAAGAGAACCCCAATATTTTTTAAATTTATGCCTCATTTTCATACCCATATCAGACACCATCGTATCTCAACTATTTTCACATAGCTCAATTTTTTTCAAAATTTGAATAATCTGAGGAAAATAAACACTATAGGTAATATATTATGAGCCAGAAAATTTACAAGTTATCTCATAAAAAGTTTTCAAGAAATGAGACAAGATTTTGGCATTTGTTCAGTTTCTTTCAGTTGGAACGTTTGAACCAAACTCCTGCAAAAACCTTTTTTCTTTGTCCTCCCACTTATCAAATTCTTTTTGATATTTTATATCAGTTTGTAGCATCAAATAAGTTGAATTCCATCTTGTAGGACAATCTAATTGCAATGAAGATCCATATGTCAAGTTTGCTTCTTCAACACATAACTTAAGCATATCTAATCTTTTGGGACTGCTCCTCACATATTTCACCATACCTATAATTTTTTGAATAACACCCTCAATAACTGCAATGCCATCTCTGACAATTAAGTTTAGGATATGAGCACAACATCTCATATGAAATTGCTCGCCTCTCAAAGGTACATCACTTTTCTTCACAAACATTTTTTTCAATTGTTCAACTGAAACATCATTATTTGATGCATTATCAATAGTAATGCACATCAACTTTCTCAAACCCCATTAATTCATGCAAAACTCAATAGCATTTCTAATATTAACTCCTGAATAAATTTTTAATTACACAAAAGTTCAAAAGCCTTTTATGCATATTCCATTGAGAACCAATGAAATGAACAGTCAAATATATATAAGACAAATTTTGTATGCTTGTCCAAGTGTCGGTAGTCAATGAAACTCTACAACAATGGGATGATATGCTATCAAATAATTTCTTTTTTTCCTTCAGAAACAAAGAAAAAGAATCCCTCAACACAGAGCTCCTCGATGGAATTTTAAATTGAGTCACACTAACTTCACAAAACTCCTTAAACTCATCCCTCTCAACAAAACAAAAAGGCAATTCATCTTTTATGATCATTTTCACCAAAGCCTCACTAACTAGTTGTTGATAAAATTTCAACAAGTTAATTTGTTATTCTCTAAACTAGTACCTTTAGTGAAACTCAACAATGATTGTGACTTGTCTTTACCATTTTGAGCTTCTATTAATTCTTTTTTGTTTGGAAATTTTTTACACGTCTCTCTCAAGTATTTCCATAAACCCGAAGTACCTTGATCACTTTTTGCCAATTATTCTTTCCTACACCATATACAAGTTGCCCTACCAGTTTCATTTTTCATTGAGTCAATAATATCTGATAAGTTTCCCAAACACCAGACTTATAATTTTTATGAGCTTGAGGTTCAGATGTACCTTGACTTTCTTTTACAATTGGAATTAAAGAACCTGCCGTAACAATAGGAGTGTTCGTGAAAAGATGCTGATTGGATTTACCAGTACTTTGATCATTTGAGATGTTATCATCTTCAATTTATTGTATTTTTCGTTTACCACTGGATTGTGCTATCTGCATTGCCATTAATTAATATGATATGTTAAGCATAAAAACTTATAAATATTTCAAAGAAGCAAGCTCTACAAAACTGACTGTAACACATTCAACCCACTCATTCAACCCAACCATAACACCACAACTAAAACTCAACAAAATTGACTATGACTTAAAATAATAATATTAATTAATCACTCAATTCTCGTCAAAAAAAAAACAAACCAAAAGGCTTGTGGCATCTGGGACACAGTGGAGGCAAATAGAATTGCAAGAGACAAGGGTTGGACCTAACTAAAGACGGCTGGAATGGCATGAGGTGGCCTGGAACTTGTCGGAACAGCAATATGTGCGTCTAAATTGGATGGGCAGTAGCGGAATTGGTGGCATCTTCATGTTGTATATATATATATATATATTCCTAATTCTAGTATGGGTTATTTAGGATGGGATGGTTATCGGGCTGGATATTGCTTAATATCTACAACTGTCACAAAAGAAAAAATAGGTGACAGAATGGGACGAAAAAAGTCAAAGTCAAAGGCTTTTTCTCAGTCCCGATTCTTTCGGGATAAGACTTCGGGTCTTGTTGCGAATCTCCGAGTCCCGTGAGCAGCCCTACTAAATGCATGTAAAGTTAAATCAAGAAACTCGTAAACCTCGTAATGCCTAAATACATAAACCATTAAACCGCTTAAAACTACTTAATAATTAATAAATCTATTTTTAAGCTATTTATTATATTTTTAAATATTCATTTTAATTATTTATTAGTGTATTTATTTAGAAATATTTATTACAAAATAAATTATGAGTGGGACAAATATAATTTAAATAATATATTATTTATCTAATAAAAATATATGCTTATAAAAGAAGTATAAATTTAAAAATTAACAATTATTATCACATAATATAAGTTACTTTAATTTTGAATCAATTTTGGTTTTGTAAATATTTTTTAATTAATATCTATCTTAATATTAATAGTTTATAAATTTAATTTTTGATCATTAATATAATATCTATCAATAAAATTATTTATATTAAATTTATATGATATATTATTATTAATATTATTATAAAAAAATATTGCATCAAAATTTCAAAAAATTTTAAATATTATTATATTTTCAAAGGTTAGAACATATGAAAATGTGAAAATATTACAAATTTTTTTTTGTTATTTTATTGTTTAAATAAAACTTATAAACCACTAAATGCCTTAAAATAAAAATTGCTAAACTCCAAAACGACAAAACCTTTAAATAATTAAGCTATTAAACATGTGTACATTAATAAAAAATCATGAATCTCAATTTAATTTTTATTAAGTATAATTTTAAATTTTTATTTTAATTATTTATCAGTTTATTTTTATAAAAATATTGATTACAAAATAAATTATTTGTGAGACATATCTAATTTAAATAATTTATCTTTCACCCAAAAAAATATATATCCTTATAAAAAGAGGCATAATTTTAAAAACAAAAATTTATTATTTAGTAATATATTTTATTTGTATTTTGAATCATTTTAGGTTTTGCAATTATATTTTAATTTATATCATTCTTATTAATAATAGTTTATTAATTTTTTATTGATCATTATTATAATATCTATTAATAAAATTATTTATATTGAGTTTACATTATATATAATTATTAAGATTATTATTACTGAATATTATATTCACATTTACAAAAAATTAAAAATTATTATAATTTCAAAGGTTATAACCTTCAAAAATTAAAAAAAAATCATAAAATTAAATTTTTTATTTTTTCATTCTTTAAATAAAAACTATATATCACTAAAGGCCTAAACACTTAAATCACTAAACCCAAAAATACCTAAATACTTAAACCATTAAACTATTATATCCTGGATAATAAATAATAAATCTCTATTTTATTTGTATTCAGTATAATTTTAAATATTCATTTTAATTATTTATTAGTTTATTTTTATAGAATTATAAATTAAAAATAAATTATGAGGAAGACAAATATAATTTAAATTATTTAATTTTAAAAACAAAAAATATAAACTTATAAAAAGAAGCCAAACATCAAAGAAAGTTTTAATTTGTAATATATTTTACTATGATTTTGAATAAATTTACGTTTTGCAAATATAATTTAAATAATATTTATAAATATTAATTACAAAATAAATTATGAGTGATACAAATATAATTTAAATAATATATTTTTCATCAAAAAAACATATAAGCCTATAAAATGATGCTAAAACTAAAAAAAGTATTATTTAGTAATAAATTTTATTTTGATTTTGAATCATTTTAGGTTTTTTAATTATATATTAATTTATATCTATCATATTAATAATAGTTTATTAATTTATTTTTTAATAATTGATATAATAAATATCAATAAAATTGTTTATATTTAGTTTATATAATAAATAGTTATAATATTTATTATTATTAAATATTGTATTCACATTTTTAAAAAATTTTTAAATTATTATATTTTCAAATGTCATAACCTTTGAAAATTTGAAAAAATATCAAAAATAAATTTTTATTATTTCATTGTTTGAATAAAACCTATAAACCATTAAATGCCTAAATACTTAAATCAAAATTCTAAATCTCAAAAACCCTAAATAGATAAATTTTTTAAACAAGTATATCCTAAATAATAAATAATAAATCTCATTTTTATTTTTTTCATTATAAATTTATAATATTCATTTTAATTATTTATTTAATTATATTTATATAAATATTAATTACAAAATAAATTATAAGTTATATAAATATAATTTATATAAATTTTTTTTCAACAAATAAATATAGATAAACTTATTAAAAGAATAAAAAAATATAAACAAAAAAAAATATTATATAGTAATATATTTTGATTTGTTTCTGAATCATTTAGGTTTTGTAATTATATTTTAATTGATATCTAACTTATTAATAATAGGTTATTAATTTATTTTTTGATTATTATTAGAATATTTATTAATAAAAATGTTTATATTGAATTTATATGATATATAAATTTAATAATTATAATAACTATATATTGTATTTACTTTTGAAAAACGTTTTAATTTTTTTTTTATTTTCAATGATTATAACATTTGAACATGTGAAAAAATAAAAAAAAATATTTTTTTTGTTATTTCATTGTTTAAATAAAACCTATAAATCACTAAATGTCTAAACACTTAAATCACTAAACTACAAAATCTCGATACCCCTAATAGATAATTCTTTATACCGGTATACCCTAAATAATAATTAATAAATCTCATTTTTATTTGTTTTCATTATAATTTAAAAAATTCATTTTGATTGTTAAGTATTATATATATATTAATTATAAAATAAATTATGATTTAAAAATATAATTTATAAAAAAAAATTTTATCAAAAAATAGATAAGCTTATAAAATGAATAAAAATTTAAAAACAAATAATTATCTTTAAGTAATATCAATCTTATTTTAAGTAATATCAATCTTATTCATAATATATTTTTAATTTATTTTTTGATAAATTGTTTATATTGAATTTATATGATATATAATAATTATTATTATTATAAATAAATATTGTATTCACTTTTGAAAAAAATTTAAAAATTAATATATTTTCAAAGGTTTTAATCTTAAAAAATGAGAAAGAATACAAAAAATAAATTTTTTGTTATTTCTTTTATAAATAAAACCTATAGACCACTATATATTTACTTACTTAAATTAGTAGCTCATAAAACCCGAAACCCCTAAATACATAAACCTTATAACAACTGTATACTACTTAATAAATAATAAATCTCATTTTTTTATTATTATTATTTTAAATATTCATTTTAATTATTTATATTTAAATTTTTTAGAAATATTAATTACAAAATAAATTTCGAGTGAGACAGATATTATTTATATAATTTATTTTTATTCATAAAAAAATATAAGCTTATAAAAAGATGAAAAATTTAAAAATTAAATATTATTATTTAGTAATATATTTTTATTTGATTTTGAATCAATTTGTGTTATGTAAATATATTTTAATTAATATTAATTTTATTAATAATAGTTTATTAATTTAATTTTTTATCATTATTATAATATCTATCATTAAGATTATTTATATTGAATTTATATGATATATAATTAATAAGATTAATATAATTATACATGGTATTCACATTTCAAAAGATTTTAAAAATAATTTAAATTTAAAGGTTATAACATTTGAAAATCTAATAAAATTAAAAAAATTATTTTTTATTTTTATTATATAAATAAAACTTATATACAACTAAATGCCAAAAACATAAATTGCTAAACTCCTAAACTACAAAATCCCTAAATAATCGATCCATTAAACCAGTATACCATATATAATTGTTGGGCAATTGTGCTTCCAAGGTAGTGAGAGTGAGATATAGAAACACAGAAACAACAGAAAACAAGCAATATATATAACCCAATTTAGCAACCATCCATGATAGAATCAAAAGACGAGAAATAAACACCCAAAATAAATAGGTTTGCTAGTCGCTCAGTACGACTAGCTAAATCCACCAGAAAATACTTTTGTGTTATGGATTAAAGTAACAGAAATATCTTACGGTATGCAGCACACAGAATAGTTGTGATAAATCACATAGAGAGAAGAGATAAAGATATGATGAACAGTTCCACGGGTCCAAAAATAGGCACCCGAAAATAAAATTACAAAACATTTTATATTAAAATTTCTTTCGGTTCATTTAACTAGAGTGGGTAGGATCATGAGATGGGTCAGGCTCTGCTCCAATTTCAGCTTATTGTCTGGTCAGCAAGACCTCCGTTATTGTGCTACTGCTGCATTCTCGGCCTCTTAATATTTCCTTTCCTATACTTACATGAAAATATTAAAAAAAATATATTTGTTGGTACAAAAAGATTATCAAAAAATAAATTACATATACATCAATAATAAATCTTAAATCTCATTTTAATTGGTATTCATTATAATTTTAAATATTCATTTTAAATATTTATTAGTTTATTTTTTATATAAATATTAATTACAAAATAAATAATTAGTCAGACAAAAATAATATTAATAATTTACTTTTAATAAAAAATAATAATTTTATAAGAATTAGTAAAAATTTAAAAACAAAAATTATTATTTAGTATAAATATTACATTGATTTTGAATCATTTTAGGTTTTGTAAATATATTTTAATTTATATCTATCATATTAATAATAATTAATTTATTTATTTTTTGATAATTAATATCATATCTATCAATAAAATTTTTTATAATTATTTTATATTATATATAATTATAATAAATATTTTTACTAAATATTTTATTCACATTTTAAAAAAATTTTAAAATTATTATATTTTCAAATGTTATAACCTTTGAAAATGTTAAAAAATAACAAAAATAATTATTTTGTTATTTAATTGTTTAAATAAATTTTATAAACCACTAAATGGCTAAATAATTAAATCAATAACTCCTAAATCTCGAAAACCCTAATTAGATAATCATTTTAAACCGGTATACCCTAAATAATAAATAATAAAACTCATTTTTTTCATTATAATTTTAAATATTCATTTTAATTATTTATTTGTTTATTTATATAAAAATATTAATTAAAAAATAAATTTAGTTAGATGAATATAATTTATATAAATTATTTTTCATCATAAAATTATTGATAAACTTTTTAAAAGAAAAAAAAATTTCAAAACAAAAAATTATTATATAGTAAAATAATTTTCAATTCTTCTGAATCATAATCTTTGAAATTTTATATGATATATAAATTTAATAATTATTATAACTAAATATTGTATTCACTTTTGAAAAATGTTTTAAATTTTTTATATTTATAAAGGTTAAAACCTTTGAAAATATCAAAACATAACAAAAATAAAATTTTTGTTATTTAATATTTTTAAATAAAACATATAAACCACAAAATGCATATATAGGTAAATCAGTAAACTCCTAAATACATAAATGATTAAACTACTATATACTATTTAATAATTAATAAATCTAATTTTTATTTTATTTATTATAATTTTAAATATTGATTTTAATTATTAGTAAATTATTTTTATAATTTATATATTACAAAATAAATTATAAGTGCAACAAATATAATTTAAATAATTTATTTTTAATCAAAAAAAAATATACGCTTATAAAAGAAGTAAAAATTTAAAAATTAAAAATTATTATACAGTAATATATTATTATTTAATCTTGAATCAATTTGGGTATTGTAAATATTTTTTAATTAATATCTATCTTATTATTTATTTAATTTTTAATCATTATTATATTATCTATCAATAAAATTGTTTATATTGACTTTATATGATACATTATTAGTTTATTAATTTAATTTTTGATCATTATTATAATATCTATCAATAATATTGTATATATTGAATTCATATGATATATAATTATTAAAATTATTATAACTAAATATTGTATTCTCATTTCAAAAAATTTTAAATATTATTATATTTTCAAAGGTTATAACCTATGAAAATGCGAAAAAATTACAACTTTTATTTTGTTATTTTATTGTTTAAATAAAACATATAAACCACTAAATGCCTAAAAACATAAATCGCTAAACTCCTAAACGACAAAACCTCTAGATACTTAAACCATTAAACAGGTGTACATACATAAAAAATCATAAATCTCAATTTAATTTTTATTAAGTATAATTTTAAATTTTTATTTTAATTATTTATCAGATTATTTTTTAGGAAATATTAATTACAAAATTAATTATTAGTGAGACAGATCTAATATAAATAATTTATTTTTCATCAAAAAAAATATATATCCTTATAAAAAATGCACAATTTTAAAAACAAAAATTTATTATTTAGTAATATATTTTATTTTTTTTTGAATCATTTTAGATTTTGTAATTATATTTTAATTTATATCATTCTATTTAATATTAGTTTATTAATTTTTTATTGATCATTATTATAATATGTATTAATAAAATTATTTATTTTGAGTTTACATTATATATAATTATTAAGATATTTATTACTAAAATTATATTCACATTTTAAAGAAATTAAAAATTATTATATTTTCAATGGTTATAACCTTCAATAATTTAAAAAAATAAAAAAATTAAATTAGTATAAATCATTAAACTAGTATGTCCTCAATAATAAATAATAAATCTCTATTTTATTTGTATTCAATATAGTTTTAAAAATTGATTTTAATTATTTATTAGTTTATTTTTATAGAATTATAAATTAAAAATAAATTATGAAGAAGAAAATATAATTTAAAAATTTACTTTTTATAAAAAAAATATAAACTTATAAAAAGAAGCAAAACATCAAAGAAAATATTATTTAGTAATATATTTTACTATGATTTTGAATAAATTTATGTTTTACAAAAATATTTTAAATAATATCTTTCTTTTTAATAATAGTTTATTAATTTATTTTTTGATCATTAATATAATATCTATCAAGATAATTATTGATATTGAATTTACATGATATATAATTATTAAGATTATCATAATTAAATATAGTATTCACATATAAAAAAATTTAAAATTGTTATATTTTCATAAGTTATAACCTTCAAAATTGATAAAAAATAACGAAAATAATTTTTTTGTTATATAATTATTTAAATAAAATGTATAAACCATTAAAGACCTAAATGTATAAATGTCTAAATTCTTAAACCTCGAAGCCGTAAATACTTAAACATTTAAACTCGTAAACCTTAAAAGTAATTTAATAATTTATATAAATATAAATTACAAAATAAATTATGAGTGATACAAATATAATTTAAATAATATATTTTTCATCAAAAAAATATATAATCTTATAAAATAATGAAAAAACTAAAAAAAATTATTATTTAGTAATAAAAATTACTTTGATTTTGAATCATTTTAGGTTTTTTAATTATATTTTAATTTATAACTATCATATTTATAATAGTTTATTAATTTATTTTTTGATAATTGATATAATATCTATCAATAAAATTGTTTATATTTAGTTGATATTAATATATTTATAATAATTATTATTACTAAATATTGCATAAATATTTTTAAAAAAATTTAAAATTATTATATTTTCAAATGTTATAACCTTTGAAAATTTGAAAAAATATCAAAAATAAATTTTTTGTTATTTCATTATTTAAATAAAACCTATAAACCACTAAAAGCCTAAAAACATAAATTGCTAAACTCCTAAACCAAAAAACCTTTATATAATTAAACCATTAAATTGGTATACATTAATAATAAATCATAAATCTCAATTTAATTTTTATTAAGTATAATTATAAATTTTTATTTTAATTATTTATTAGTTTATTTTTATAGAAATATAAATTACAAAAAAAATTATTAGTGAGACAGATATAATTTAAATTAAACCGGTATACTCTAAATAATAAATAATAAAACTCATTTTTTTTCATAGTAATTTTTAATATTAATTTTAATTATTTATTTGTTTATTTTTATAGAAATATTAATAACAAGATAAAGTATAAGTTATACAAATATAATTTATATAAATTATTTTTCAACAAAAAAATATAGCTAAACTAATTAAAAGAAGAAAAAAAATAAAAACAAAATATTATTATATAGTATTATATTTTGCTTTGTTTCTGAATCTTTTTAGTTTACGTAATTATATTTTAATTGATATCTAACTTATTAATAATAGATAATTAATTTATTTTTTGATCATTATTATAATATTTATCAATAAAAATGTTTATATTGAATTTATATGATATATACATTTAATAATTATTATAACTAAATATTGTATTCACTTTTGAAAAAAGTTTTAAAATTTTTATATTTTCAAAGGTTATAACCTTTGAACAAGTAAAAAAATAAAAAAAATTTTTTTTGTTATTTATTTGTTTAAATAAAACCTATAAATCACTAAAAGTCTAAACACTTAAATCACTAAACTACAAAATACTGATACCCATATATAGATAATCATTTAACCCAGTATACCCTAAATAATAATTAATAAATCTCATTTTTTTGTTTTCATTAAGATTTAAAAAATTTATTTTGATTCTTTAGTTTTTTATTTATATATTTATATATTAATTATAAAATAAATAATGAGTTAAAAATATAATTTATAAAAATTAGTTTCCATCAAAAAATAGATAAGCTTATATAAAGAATAAAGATTTCAAAACAAATAATTATTATTAAGTAATATATTTTGCTTTGCTTTTGAATCATTTTAGGTTTTGATATTATATTATAAGTAATATCAATGTTATTCTTAATAAATTTTTAATTTATTTTTTGATTATTTTTAGAATATCTATCAATAAAATTGTTTATATTGAATTTATATGATATATAATTATTATGATTATTATAAATAAATATTTATTCACTTTTAGAAAAAAATTTAAAAATTATTATATTTTCAAAGGTTATAACCTTTGAAAATATCAAAAAATAATAAAAATAATTTTTTTTAATTTTATTTTTTAAATAAAAAATATAAACCACAAAATGCATACCCAGTTAAATCAGTAAAATCATAAACCCCGTAATGCCTAAATACATAAACCATTTAACTTCAATATACTACTTAATAATTAATAAATCTAATTTTTATATCTATTTATTATAATTTTAATTATTCATTTTAATTATTTATTAGTTTTTTTATAGAAAATTTATTACGAAATTAAGTATGAGTGTGCCAAATATAATTTAATTAATTTATTTTTAATAAAAAGAATATACAAATATAAAAAAAGTAAAATTTTAAAAATTAAAAATTATTATGCATTAATATATTTTACTTTAATTTTGAATCAATTTGGGTTTTGTAAATATTTTTTAATTAATATCTATCTTTTTATTAATAGGTTATTAATTTAATTTTTGATTATTTTTATATTATCTATTAATAAAATTGTTTATATTGAATTTATATGATATATAATTATTAATATTATTATAACTAAATATTGTATTCACATTTCAAAAAAATGTAAATATTATTATATTTTTAAAGGTTATAAGCTATAAAAATGACACAAAATTATAGAAATTTTTTTTGTTATTTTATTTTTTATATAAAACCTATAAACCACTAAAAGCCTAAAAACTTAAATCGCTAAACTCCTAACCACAAAACCTCTAAATACTTAAACCCTTAAACTGGTATACAGTAATAATAAATCTTAAATCTCATTTTAATTTTTATTCAGTATAATTTTAAATTTTTATTTTAATTATATATCAGTTTATTTTTATAGAAATATTAATTACAAAATAAATTATTGGTGAGATAGATCTAATTTAAATTAAACCGGTATCCTGAAATAATAAAAAATAAATCTTATTTTTTTTTCATTATAATTTTAATTATTCATTTTAATTATTGATTTGTTTATTTATATATAAATATTAATTACATATAAATTAAGTTAGACAAATATAATTTATATATATTATTTTTCATCAAAAAATTATAGATAAACTTTTTGAAAGAAAAAAAATATCTAAACAAAAAATTATTATATAGTAATATATTTTGCTTTGCTTCTGAATCATTTTACGTTTAATAATTATATTTTAATTGATATCTATCTTTTTTTAATTGATATCTATCTTATTAATTATAGATTATTAATTTATTTTTTGATCAATATTAGAATATTTATCAATAAAATTGTTTATATTGAATTAATATGATATATAAATATAATCATTATTATAACTAAATATTGAATTCACTTTTAAAAAAAATTTAAAAATTATTATATTTACAAAGGTTTATAACCTTTGGAAATATGTAAAAATAATAGAAATAATTATTTTGTTATTTTATTTTTTAAATAAATCCTATAAACCACTAAATGCATACACAGTTATATCTGTAAACTCCTAAACCCCGTAATGCCTAAATACATAAACCATTAAACCGCTATATAATACTTAATAATTAATAAATTTAATTTTTATTTCAATTTATTATTATTTTAAATATTCATTTTAATTATTTATTAGTTTAGTTTTATAGAAATTTTTATTACAAAATAAATTATGAGTGCTACACATTTAATTAAAATAATTTATTTTTAATCAAAGAAAATATATATGCTTTTAAAAGAAGTATAAAAGAAGTATTATTAAAAATTATTATTAACTAATATATTTTACTTTAATTTTGAATCAATTTGGGTTTTGTAAATATTTTTTTAATTAATATCTATCTTATTATAAATAGTTTATTAATTTAATTTTTGATCATTAATATAATATCTATCAATAAAATTGTTTATATTTATTTTATATGATATAGAATTATTAAAATTATTATAACTAAATTTTGTATTCAAATTTATAAAAATTTTAAATATTAATAAATTTTTAAAAGTTTATAACATTTGAAAATGATAAAAAATTACAAATTCTTTTTGTTAATTTATTGTTTAAATAAAACTTATAAATCAATAAATGGCTAAAAAGATAAATCACTAAACTCCTAAATGACAAAACCTCAAAATACTTAAACCATTAAACTGGTATACATTAATAATAAATCATAAATCTCATTTTAATTTTTATTCAGTATAATTTTAAATTTTTATTTTAATTATTTATCAGTTTATTTTTATAGCAATATTAATTACAAAATAAATTATTAGTTAGACATATATAACTTAAATTAAACCGATACGCTATATAATAAATAATAAATAATAAATCTCATTTTTTTCATTATAATTTTAAATATTCATTTTAATTATTAATTTTTTATTTTTATATAAATATTAATTAAAAAATAAATTATGAGTTAAACAAATATAATTTATGTAAATTATTTTTAATCAAAAAAATATAGATAAACTTTTTAAAATAAAAAAAAAATTTCAAAACAAAAAATTATTATATAGTAATATATCTTGTTTGCTTATGAATCATTTTATGTTTTGTAATTATATTTTAATTGATATCTATCTTATTAATAATAGATTATTAATTTATTTTTTGATAATTATTAGAATATTTATCACTAAAATTATTTATGTTGAATTTATATGATACATACATATAATGATTATTATAACATAATATTGAATTCACTTTTAAAAAAGATTTTAAAATTATTATATTTTCAAAGGTTATAACCTTTAAAAATATCAAACAATAATAAAAATAAATGTTTTGTTATTTTATTTTTTAAATAAAACCTATAAAGCACTAAATTTATACACAATTAAATCAATAAACACCTAAACCCTGTAATACCTAAATACATAAACCATTAAACTGCTATATAATACATAATAATTAATAAATCTAATTTTAATTTCTATTTATTATAGTTTTAAATATTCATTTTAATTATTTATTAGTTTATCGTTATAGAAATATTTATTATAAAATAAATCATGAGTGCGACAAATATAATTTAAATAATTTATTTTTAATCAAAAATAATATATACGCTTATAAAATAAGTAAAAATTAAAAAATAAAAATTATTATCCTGTAATATATTTTACTTTAATTTTGAATCAATTTGGGTTTTGTAAATATTTATTAATTAATATCAATCTTATTATTAGAAGTTTATTAATTAAATTTTTGTTCATTATTATAATATCTATCAATAAAATTATTTATATTGAATTTATATCATATATAATTATTAATATTATTATAACTAAATATTGTATTCACATTTCTAAAAATTTTAAATATTATTATATTTTCAAAGGTTATAACCTATGAAAATGAGAAAAAATTACAAATATTTTTTTTATTTTATTGATTAAATAAAACCTATAAACCACTAAATGCAGAAAAATCTAAATCGCTAAACTCCTAAAAGACAAAACCTCTAAATACTTAAACCATTAAACCAGTATACATTAGTAATAAATCATAAAAATCATTTTAAATTTTTATTCATTATAATTTTAAATTTTTATTTTAATTAATTTTCAGTTTATTTTTATATAAATATTAAATACAAAATAAATTATTAGTAAGACATATCTAATTTAAATTAAACTGGTATACCATAAATAATAAATAATAAATCTCAATTTTTTAATTATAATTTTAAATATTCATTTTAATAATTTATTTGTTTATTTTTATATAAATATTATTTACAAAAATATTTATAAGTTACACAAATATAATTTATGTAAATTATTTTTCATCAAAAAATTATATATAAACTTTTTAAAAGAAAAATAAATTTTCAAAACAAAAAATTATTGTATAGTAATATATTTTGCTTTGCTTTTGAATCATTTTAGGGTTTGTAAATATATTTAATTGATATCTATCTTATTAATAATATATTATTAAGTTATTTTTTATTCATTTTTAAAATATTTATCGATAAAAATGTTTATATTGAATTTATATTATATATAAATATAATGATTATTATAACTAAAAATTATATTCACTTTTGAAAAAAATTTTAAATTTATCATATTTTCAAAGGTTATAACCTTTGAAAACGTGAAAAAAAAAATATTTTTTCTTTGTTATTCTATTGTTTAAATAAAACCTATACACCACTAAATTTCTAAGCATTTAAATCACTAACTACAAAATCCTGATACCCCTATATAGATAATCCTTTAAATCGGTATACCCTAAATAATATTTAATAAATTTCAATTTTAAATTTTTTCATTATAATTTAAAAAATTCATTTTGATTGTTTAGTTTTTTATTTTTATATTTGTATTAATTATAAAATAAATTATGAGTTAAAAATATAATTTATAAAAATTTTTTTTCATCAAAAAATTGATAACCTTCTAAAGAGAATAAAAATTTAAAAATAACTAATTATTATTTAGTAATATATTTTGCTTTTATTTTGAATCATTTTAGGTTTTGATATTATATTTTAAGTAATATAAATCTTATTCATAATAGATTTTACATTTATTTCTTTATAATTATTAGAATATCTATCAATAAAATTGTTTATATTGAATTTATATGATATATAATTATTATGATTATTATAAATAAATATTGTATTCACATTTGAAAAAAATTTAAAAATTATTATATTTTCTAAGGTTATAATATTAAAAAATGAGAAAAAATAATAAAAATAAATGTTTAGTTATTTTATTTTTTAAATAAAACCTATAGACCATTAAATGCTTACTTACTTAAATCAGTAAGCTCATAAACCCCGAAACCCCTAAATAAATAAACATTTTAACATCTATATACTACTTATTAAATAATAAATCTCATTTTCTTTTCTATTTATTATAATTTTAAATATTCATTTTAATTAATATAGTTTAATTTTTAGAAAAATTAATTAAAAATAAATTTTGAGTAAGACAAATATTATTTAAATAATTTATTTTTAATCAAAAAA
The DNA here is from genome assembly GCA_029783825.1 of Sapria himalayana. Lineage (NCBI taxonomy): Eukaryota > Viridiplantae > Streptophyta > Magnoliopsida > Malpighiales > Rafflesiaceae > Sapria > Sapria himalayana. Next base: position 29,188 of record JAREIK010014013.1, read on the forward strand.
ATATAAGCTTATAAAAAGAAAAACAAATTTAAAAATTAAATATTATTATTTATAAATATATTTTGATTTGATTTTGAAGCATTTTGTGTTATGTAAATATATTTTAATTAATATATATATCATTAATAATAGTTTATTAATTTAATTTTTGATCATTAATATAATATCTATTATTAAAATTGTTTATATTGAATTTATATGATATATAATTAGTAAGATTAATATAATTATAAAGATTATTATAACTAAATATTATATTTATATTTGAAAAAAATTTAAGAATTATTTTATTTTTAATGGTTATAACCTTAGAAAATCAAAAAAAATCTAAATTTTTTTTTTAATTTTATTACATAAATACAACCTATAAACCACTAAATACCTAAAAACATAAATTGCTAAACTCCTAAATGACAAAACTCCTAAATAATCAAACCATTAAACCGGTATACCACATATAATAAATCATAAATCTCATTTTAATTTGTATTCATTATAATTTTAAATATTCATTTTAATTATTTATTAGTTAATTTTTTATAGAAATATTAATCACAAAATAAAAAATGAGCGAGACAACTATAAATTTAATAATTTATTTTTAATCAAAAAAAATATAAGCTTATAAAAAGAAATAAAAATTTTAAAACAAAAAATTATTATTTAGTAATATATTTTACTTTGATTTTGAATCATTATATATAGGTTTTGCAATTATATTTTAATTGCTATTAATCTTATTAAGAATAGTTTATTAATTTATTATTTGATCAATTTTATAATATCTAACAATAAAATTACTTATATTGAATTTAAATGTCTTATAATTATTAAGATTATTATAACTAAATATAAATTCACATTTGAAACAAATTTAAAAATTATTATATTTTCAAAGGTTAAAACATTCAAAATTGATAAAAAATCACAAAAATAATTTTTTTATTATCTTATTATTTAAATAAAACTTATAAACTACTAAATGCCTAAACTATTTAAATCTCTAGACTCCTAAACCCCAAAACCACCTAAATACTTAAACCATTAAACCTATATAACCTAAATAATAAATAATAAATCTCATTTTATTTGTATTCTTTATAATTTTAAATATTCATTTTAATTATTTTTTAGTTTATTTTTATAGAAATATTAATTACAAAATAAATAATGAGTGAGACATATATAATTTAAATAAATTATTTTTTATGAGAAAAAATATAAGCTTATAAAATAAACAAAATTTCAAAAATTAAAATTTTATTGAGTAATATAATTTACTTTGATTTTGAATTATTTTGGTTCTGCAAATATATTTTAATTAATATCTATCTTATTAATAATAGTTTATTAATTTATTTTTTGATCATCAAAATAATTATATTAATAAAATATTTTATATTGAATTTACATCAAATATAATTATTAAGATTATTATAACTAAGTATTGTATTCATATTTTAGAACTATTAAAAAATTATTATATTTTCAAAGGTTATAACCTTTGAAAATCACGAAAATTCATAAAAATTAATTTTTTGTTATTTCATTGATTAAATAAAACCTATAAACACCTAAATGTGTAAACATATAATTGAATAAACTCATTAACCCCAAAACCACAATAAACTTAAACCATTAAATAGGTATACCCTAAATAATTAATCATAAATCTCATTTTTTTAGTATTCATTATAATTTTAAATATACATTTTAATTATTTATTAGTTTATTTTTATAGAAATATAAATTAAAAAATAAATTAATAGTTAGATAAATATAATTTAAATAATTTATTTTTCATCAAAAAATATATAAGCTTATAAATGGATACAAAAATTTAAAAATTTAAAATTAATATTTAGTAAAATACTTGACTTTGATTTTGAATCATTTTAGGCTTTGTAAATATATTTTAAACAATATTTATCTTATTAATAATTATTTATTAATCTTTTGTATGATCATTATTATAATATATATCAATATAATTGTTTATATTAAATTTACATGATATATATTTATTAAGATTATCATAGCTAAATATAGTATTCACATTTAAAAAAATTTAAAAATTGTTATAGTTTCAAAGGTTATATCCTTCAAAAATGAGAACAAATAACAAAAAAAAATTTGTGTTATTTTATTTTTTAAATAAAACCTATAAACTACTAAATGCCTAAAAACTTAATTCACTAAATTCTTATATCCCAAAACTCCTAAATATATAATCTTTTAAACATGTATATTTTATCTTATTAATAATATTTTTATTTAATATCTATCTTATTAATATATTTTACTTTGATTTTGTATCATTTTAGGTTTTGCAAATAAATTTTATTTAATATCTATCATATTAATAATAATTTATTAATTTATTTTATTATCGTCATCATAATATCTATAAAAAAATTATTTATATTGAATTTGCATAATATATAATTATTTAGATTATTATGACAAAATAATATTTTCACATTTTAAAAAAATTTAAAAATTATTAATGTTTTCAAAGGTTATAACCTTTGAAAATAAAAAAATAAAAAATAAATTTTTTGTTATTAGTTTTTTTAAAAAAAATTATAAACCACAAAATACCTAAATTCTTAATGACTAAACTTCTAAACCCGAAGCCCATAAATACATAAGCATTTAAATTATTATACTCTAAATAATAAATAATAAATCTCATTTTTATTAGTATTCATTATAATTTAAATATTCATTTTAATTATTTATCAGATTATTTTTATTGAAATATTAATTACAAAATAAATTATTAGTGAGATGGATATAATTTAAATAATTTATTTTTCATCAAAAAAATATAAGATTATAAAAAGAGGCAAAATTTTTAAAACAAAATATTATTATTTAGTAATTTATTTTAATTTAATTTGAATAATTTTAGATTTTGCAATTATATTTTAATTTATATCATTCTAATTAATAAAAGTTTTATTAATTTATTTATTGATCATTATTATAATATCTATTAATAAAATTATTTATATAGATTTAACATTATATATAATTATCAAGATTATTATAACTAAATATTATATTTACATTTTAAAAAAAATTAAA
>JAREIK010014014.1:0-22246 GCA_029783825.1 Sapria himalayana
TCTTTATATTTTTCTTTCTATTTATCTAACTTTCTATTTAACTTTCAATCTAACTATTTGTTTATCAATCTTTCTATCAATATCTCTATCTATCATTTTATTACTCTATTAATCAATCAATCTTTCTATCAATCTATATATAATCCGTATATAAATTTATCTATCAATCTGTCTATCTATATGACTATCTTTATATATATAGATTGATGGATAGAAAATATATAAATAAATATTTATTTCTATTTATCTATCTTTCTATTTAACTTTCTATCTAACTATTTGTCTATCTATCTTTCTATCAATATCTCTATCTATCTTTTTATTAATCTATCTATCTATCTTTTTATTAATCTATCTATCTATCTATCTATCAATCTTTCTATCAATATATATATAATCCATTAATAAATCTGTCTGTCAATCTATCTATCTATATGTCAATCAATCTATATTTCTATATGTATATTTAACTATCTATTTATCTATCTATCAATCTATCTATATATTAGTCTATCTATCAGTCTATCTATCTATCTATATATCAATCAATCATTATATCTATCAATATGTCTATCTTTATGTCTATAAATCTATTTATTAAATGGTATATATATCTACATATCTATTATTAATCTATATATTTGTATGTATGTATATTTGTCTATTTGTCTATTTGTCTATCTATTTGTCTATTTGTCTATCTGTCTACCTGACATTCTTAATGTCTGCCTGCTTGACTAACTGACTAATTAACTATTTGTATGTCAACTATTGTTTCTTTGTCAATCTATTAATCTATCTATCTCTCTACCTATTTTTATATCTATATGTCTATCATTATATTTGTCTTTTAATCAATAAATTTGACTATATATCTCTCTATTTATCTATCTATGTATCAATCTATCTATCTATCTATTTTGATTTCTATCTATCTTACTAACTATCTATGTATATATCTATCATTATATCTATTTATATATCTATATGTCTATCTATATATCTTTCTATTAATCAATCTATCTATCTATATATCAGTCTATCTATCTATCTATATATATATATCTATCTATTTAAAATATGTATATCTATATATCTATCTATCAGCATATCCATCAATCTATCTGTATATCTTTCTATCTATCTATATATCTATATGTCTATCAATCTATCTATATGTATATCAATAGGTCTATCTATATGTCTATTAATCAATCAATCTGTCTATAAATATGTCTATATATCTATCTATATATCTAACTATACATTTATCTTTTAATATATCTATCTATGTCTATTAATCTATCTATCAATCTATCTTTCAATATTCCTATAAATATGTCTATCAATCTGTCTATCAATATATATATATATATATATATATATATATATTTGTTTATAAATCTATCAATTTAATTATCAATCAATCTATTTATCTATCTATCTATCTATCTGCCTATATATCTGTCTACCTAACTACCTATCAATTGATCTATCTATATGTCTATCTATCTATTTATAGGAATACATATCCATCTATCTATTGGTCTATGTATCTGTCTCTCTATACGTCTATCTATCTATATATCTATATGTCTATCTATATATCTCTCTACCTATCTGTCTATCTTTCTGTCTATCAATATATCTATGTATGTGTCTATTTATCAGTTTAACTATATATCTATCAATATATCTATCATTCTATCTATCTGATTTGTCTAACTATTTTATATCTAGCTAATGATCTATCTTTCTATCTATCTATTAGTCTATCAATATATCAATCAATCTATCTTATTATATATCTTTCTAACTATCTAATGATAATTCAATCTTTAAATATGTCTATTTATTTGTCTATCTATCTCGATAACTATATTTCTATCTCTTTATCTATCTATCTAACTATATATCAGTCTACCTACCTACCTATCTATTTGATATATATCTCTCTTCTATCTATCTATTTATCTATCTATCTATCTATCAATATATCTATCAATATATCTATCAATCTAATTATCAATCAATTTATCAAACTCTCTATCAATAAATCAATCTATTTGTCTATTTATTTTGCTATCTATCTGCTTATCTCTGTATCTATCTAACTATCTATTTATTCATCGATATATTTATGTATAAATCCATCTATCTTCTATCTATATATCCATCTATCTAATGGTGTATCTATTCATCTATCTATCTATCCTTCTATCCTTCTATATATCTATCTAGCTATCTATCTATTTATCTATCTATCTGTTTATTTATCTATCAATCATTTTGTATATCTATGTGTCTATCTATCTATATAACAATCTATTTATTTATAGATCTATCTATCAATCTATCTCTCTATCTATCTCTCTATCTATCTGTCTCTCTATCTATCTATATATTTATTTATCAATCTATCTATCTGTAAATCTATTTATATATCTTTCTATCTAACTATCTATCTATCTATCTATTTGTGTTTCTATTTTTGTATCTATTTTTCTATATATCTACCTATCTATCTATTTGTCTATCTATTGATTATATTTATTTATTTATTTATCTATCTATCTTAATAGCTATCTAAATATATTTGTCTATCTATCTGATTTTATATCTATCTATCTGGCTATCTATATGTTTATGTATCTAAGTTTTTATCTATCTATCTATTTGTATATCTATATATGTATCTCTCTATTTATCTATCTATCTATTTATTTGTCTATCTATCTACATTTTTTTCTATCTATTTGTCCATCTATCTATCTATCTATTTTCCTATCTATCTGCCTAACGTTTTATCTATTTATCTATCTACCTATCTATATAGTTGTCTATCTATCTAACTATCTATCTGTCTATCTATCTGGCTATCTATCTGTTTGTCTTTCTATCTATCTTTCTATCAATTTGTCTATCTTTCTTTCTGTCTTTCTATCTATATGGCTATCTATTTGTATATCTTTGTGTATATCTATATGTCTATCTTTATGTCTATCTACCTATCATTCATTCAATTTATCTATATATATATATATCTTTCTATCTATCTGTCTATCTGCCTATTTATTTATATATTTATCTATATGTTTGTGTCTATCTATCTATCTATCTATCAATTTATCTTACTGTGTATATGTCTATCTTTAAATCAATCTTTCTATCTATTAATCTATATATCTATCTATCTGTCTATCTAATTTATATGTTTATTTAAGCATCTGTCTATCATTCTATCTATCTATCTATCTATTTATTTAATATCTATCTAAATGCACATATATATATCTATGTATATGCTTATCTTTCTTTCAATCTATCTACCTATCTATCTTTTATGTCTAACTATCTATTTGTCTATTTATCTATCTATCTATCTATCTATCAGTCTATATACTTGTATACCTATCTACTTTTCTACTTGTCAACTTGTCTACATATCTACCTGTCTGCCTATCTACCTGAATACCTATCTTTCTATCGATGTGTTGACCTATCTAACTGTCTACCTATCTGCTTATCTATCTATCTACCTATTTATCTTTCTAACTATCTACCTATCTATATGTCTATTTGTCTATATGTATATCTATCTATATGTCTATATGTCTATCTGTGTATCTATCTTTCTGTCTATCGATTTATCTGTCTATCTATCTATCTTTCTATCATTCTATCTATCTATCTGTCAATCTATCAATTATTTATCTTTCTATTTGAATATCATTCTATATGTCAATCAATCTATCTATCTATTTGTCTATCTATCTATCTATATATCTATCTTTCTATATGTCTATCCGTATATCTATCTAACAATTTAACTATCTATCTAATTATCTACCTATCAATCTCTTTATCTATTTATCTATCTTTCTTTATATTGGTTTATTTATTTTTCTATCTATCTATATATCTATTTCTCTATTTATTTATCTACTATCTATCTATCTATCTGACTATCTATCTATCTTATTGTCTGTGTGTCTATCTATCTATATGCTTGTTTGTCTATCTGTCTATCTATCTACATATTAATCTATCTATCTATCAATTTGTATATTTTTCTATTTGTCAATCTGTCTATATGACTATCTGTCCATATGTTTATATATCTATCTATTTATCTATCTGTCCAACTTTATATATTTATATCTATCTATTTGTCTATATATCTTTCTATCTACATTTATATCTGTCAATAAACCTATCTATTTATCTAACTATCTAACCATCTATCATTCTATCATTCTATTTGTCTATCTTTCTATATATCTATATATCCTCTTGCCTATTTAAGTATCTTTCTATCTATATTTCTATCTATATGTCTATATGTTTATCTTTCTATTAGTCTATCTGTATATCTATCTATTTGTCTATCTATCTATCTATCTATCTATCTAGATATCTATATTTTCATCTGTCTATCATCTACCTATTACATATCTACATGTCTACATATCTTTCTATCTATCTACCTATTACATATCTACATGTCTACATATCTTTCTATCTACATGTCTACTTGTCTAGCTATATAGCTGTCTACCTGTCTACCTATCTACCTATAAATATATACAATGTTATTAACAAATATTTTAATTTAATTATATGAATACATATATGTATATATAGTTAGAATTATAGTTATATTTAATTATATAGAGTGTTACATTGTTATACAAATATTTATATATAATTATACACATATAGTTATAAATATGTATGTATTTAAAGATATAATTATATATATCATTTATATAGTTATACATTTAGTAAAACACAATTATATATAGTTATATATTAGTTATGTATAAACATTATATAGATAAAGTATATTGCTTTAAGAAATATAGTTATATGAAATTATACATAGAGGTATACATCATTATATAGATAAAAATTAGTTATGTATAGTTATAAATATAGTTATAAAATTAGTTTACTTAATTATAAATATAGTTAAAAATACTTTGATATATAATGGCATATAATTATATAATTAAAGAAGTGTTTAGATATAATATTTGTGATTAAAATATTTTTATAAATGTTACTTAAATATAATTATATATATGTAACACTTTTATAAATAATATAGAGTATATATATCACATTTATATAAACATTATAAATATTCTATATTTATATAAAAATTAATATATAATATAAATGATTACAAAATTGTATAAACATTTAATGTTATATAGTTAAAATTAATATGTAATAGAATATAAAAGATTAAAATTAATATGTAATATGTAATATAATTAATATGTAATATATAGTATAAAAAACAATATAAATTAGATTTATGTAAATGTTGTATAGATATTCATAAACATTTATACATATGTGTAAATATTTATATATAACATTATATGTTAATATAAACATATCAGAGTTTATATATAATGTAATAATTTTATATAAATTAAATTATAGACATTTATATATAATGTCATACGATTATATAAATGTATAAAACATTATATATATTGTTACATGTTTATAATTTATTCAGAGAAAACAAAAATATAACCCATTAACATTAAGTTTAATTTTTATTAAATTATAGAAGCAGAAAACATCATGGAGAGAACAAAATGCAAACATTAAGAATTTGAAATCAATAAAACCCTAAAAATTTAAATAGTAGTAGAACAAAGATTACACTGAGAATTTATAGTTTCATTAGTGGTGTAGAGTCAAAATCATATAGGTGAAATAAAAATAGAAGAAAAAATAATGAAAACTAGGGGATAATTTAAAAAAGCTAATACCCGATTATTTTGTAAAAATGAAAATCCGATAGTACTAGTAAAATTCAGAGTGATGGAGATATGCATATAGCATTCCAAAGTAGAACAATAAAAAATTATCTGGTAACAGAAGAGATAAAATTACAAGATTGCTCCCGTGTAGTCATGTTTCACCTTTGGTTTGAAATTTGAAAGAGGAAAATTTTGCTATGTGTTAATGACTTAGCAATTTTTTATTAAATCTAAAAATTAAACTTAGGAATTACTGACCAAATTTTTGGTTGGTAAATAGTCGGTAATTATGATGTTATAAATAATTTGGAAAGCCACTTTACCGACCTTTGCATGGTAATATATTTCTGGTCATTAAATGGTCGGTAATATGTTGGTAATTTTTATTTGCTAATTCCCTACTAATTTACAGATCAATTTCTGACCATAAATATTTGGTCGATAAATATGATCGGTCTTTGGTCGAAAAATTGGTAAGAATTATTTTTTTTTTCGAAACCCATTTTTGGTCTCTAAATGGTCATTATTTGCTAAGTAATTACCGACCAATTTTTTAGGTCGGTACTTTGGTCATTATTCTTGTTATTTTTAGTAGTGTATCTATCTATCTACCTATCTATTTGTTTGTCTATCTGTCTACTTGTCTATCTATATATCTATCTATCTATTTGTCTATTTATCTATGTATATCTATCTACATGTATACATATCAAACTCTCTGTCTATCTATCTATCAATCTATCTGTCAATCTGCCTATCTATTAATTAGTCAATATGTCAATTGTCTATCTATATATCTATCTCTCTATCTTTATATCTATGTATATTTTTATCTATCTATCAGTATATCTTTCTATCTAGCTATATATCTTTCTATCTATCTATCTGTCTTTCTAAAGATAAATCTATTTGTCTATATATCCTTGTCTATATTTCTATATGTTAATCTATATATTTTTCTAACTATCAATCTTTTCATCTCTATATCTCTGTATCTATCTATATATATCACTATATGTTTATATGTCTTTATGTCTATTTATCTAGCTGTCTATATATCTATATGTCTATCTATCTTTATATCTATCTATCTATCTATTGGTATATATTTCTATATAATTATCAATTTGTCTATCTTTTAATTTGTCAATCAATCTAACTGGCTATCTTTCTACTTGTCTAAAAATCTATATATTTATTTATCTATCTAAATAATCATTCTATCATTCTATCTATATATCTATCTATTTATCTATCTTTATACTTGACTATATATCTATATACCTATCTATCAATTTATCAGACTACCTGTGTATCTGTCTATCTGTATATCTATCTATCTATTGATCTATCTATCTATTTATCTGTATATCTATTTATCTATTATAAGTATCTATTTGTTAATGTGTCTATATGTCTATATGTCTATCTATCTATAAATCTATCAATCAATCAATGATCTAACTATCGATCTATCTGTTTATCTATCTATCTATCTATATATCTATCTCTGTATCTATCTAATGATATATTTATCTAACTATCAATGAATAAATCTACCAATCTATCTAACTATCTATATATCTATCAATAAGTCAACCTATATATCTATAAATCTATCTATCTATCTATCTATCACTTTGTTTATCTTTCTTTTTGTCAATCTGTCTATCTAGCTATCTGTCAACTTCTTTATTTATCTATTTGTCTATCTATCTATAAATCTATCAATTTTTCTATATTAATATTTGGCTAGCTGTCTAAATTTCTATCTTTTTATTTGTTTTACTATCTATATGTTTATCTATCTTTCGATTTTTCTTTCATTTTATCATTTTTCTGTGTATCTCTATTTATCTATTGATCTATTTTTCTATTATTTATCTATCTATATAAGCTAACTACAACCACAATCAAAATAGATGACATGGTGAGGCTGGAGAATGATATTCCACTTATTATTTGAAAGCTTGAACGAATATTCCCACCGAGTTTTTTTGACTTAATGGAGCATTTTCCGGTCCATTTGGCATATGAAGCAATGATTGTAGGGTCAATGCAATTCAGGTGGATGTATCATTTTGAGAGGTAAATACATATAATTTGCTGTTTTATTATTTCGTACTTTAAGTAATATTATAATTTAATCAAATTGAAACCTAACATTGTGGTTATAGGTATCTTGGTAAGTTGAAATTGAATGTTAGAAACAAGGCAAAAGTTGAAGATTCAATTTGCAATGCATATTTGGTAGAAGAAACATCATCAATTTGTACTTATTATTTTGATGATAATGTCAATACAGAGAATAGAAATGTGCCACAAAATTATGAAGGTTATGTGATGGTAGAAAGAAGCAGCGAGTGTACGGAATTGGCTCTAAGGGAGTGGTATTTTGTTGTAGCAGTCATACTTCTAATTCATCTGTCTCAGCAATGGTGGATGAGGCGATCAAACAACAAGCATTGGAAACAAATGAACATATTGTAGATATGGAGACCAAAATGAAAAAGAAGGATGAGCAGATAACTAATTTGATGGAAGAAATGCAAGAAATTAAAGAAATTTAAAAAGCAATGATAGCAGATGTCCTATATGGAGTCATAGTTAGTGGCATTGGTGCATCAGAGAGCATTCTGAGATCCAGCTTTGAATACTCACAGGAGAGGCTAGCATTCCCTATAAATTATGAGGCTAGCATTCCCTACAAATTATGAGGATGATTGAGTATGAAAATTATTTCTGAACTGTTATTTATTTTTGTCTGTGTAACAAATAATTATGATTTTTTTCCTAGTTTCAAGTTTTTTTTATTCTGGTTTTGTTCTTTGCTTTTCTGATAAATCAAATTATGAATCTTTGGAGGACACATTATCTGAGAGAAAAGAAAAAATTTTGATTCAAAGCATTCTGACATTACCACGGTCCTTCTAATGAATGAATCCCATATAAATCTATTTCAGCTTTATCAAAAAGTTTGCTAGCTTATCTTATCTTTATTATTCTAAAAATATTTTATTTATGTACTCTCTTTATCTCTAAACATAATTGTTGGACATTTTTTGGAGTTTTGTTGAATCGATATGACAATCAACTTTAATTTGTGTTTGTTCATGCCGATAATATTTATTTTTATATATCTGTGAATAAGTTTTTTGTGTTTCTAAATTTTTTGGGTAGAGTTTTAGCCTATTATAGGTATGTAAAAGCCTATATTCAGCAGCAGTAGCGGTGGTAGTGGCAGTAGCAGAAGCGGCAATAGTGGCAGCAGAAGTGGCAGTGGCAGCAGCGAAAGTGGCAATGGCAGCAGTAGTGGCAGTAACAGCAATAGAAACAACCGGGACATCAGTGGTAGAAGCGGCAGTAGTGGAAGCAGCAGCATCAGCTACTGCAGCTGTGGTAGTGGTTGTAGAGGCAGTAGTGGTGCCAGAAGGGGCAGTAGTGGTGGCAGAAGCGGTAGTAGTGGCAGCACCGGTAGATATGGTAGCAGCAGCGGCTGTAGTAGTGGCAGCACGAGCATCGGCAGCAATAGTAGTGGCAACATAAGCAGTGGCAGCAATATTGGCAGTGGCCATGGCAGCAATAGCTACTACAGGAGTGCCAGCGGTAGCGAGAGCAGTAGCAACGGTAACAAATGCAGTATATACATATGTATATAGTCAGTATATACGTACATATAATACTATAGTATTTTATGTACATATATACTGAGTATATATATGTACTTAGTATATATGTCCACATAATACTATAGTTTATATGTACATATACTGCAGTAATATATGTACGAGTGAAATGCTAGAATATATGTTCATATTTACTACATCATTTTATATTAATCAAAACATAGTTTTCTTTATTTATTTTTATTTGATTTGGTGGTTTAAATTTCGTACATATATGGTACCACATTGTTTCCTATATGAAGCTTGTATAAGCAAAGACATATTTCAACAAACATAAAGCACCATGACTCGGAGAGCATTTTCACAGCTGAAAGTTGGTGATCGGAGGAGCAGTGGGAGAGAAAGCAACATCAATGCATTGATAGATTATACTTTATGCATAGTCGGTAGATACATTAATTAATAAGATATAGTATAATTTTATTATTATTTTGTTTTAGTTATTTAAAATATTGTATTAAAATAAGTTATTGAATGAATTTTTTTAATTTAAAATTTACATTTATAATTTCTATTTTTATTAAATTTAATTTTAAAATATTAAATTATTTTTTAAAATTTTTGTTGAATATGTATGACATTCAACTGTAATTTTTGTTTGTTCATGTCTATAATAACTGTTTTTATATATCTGTTAATATGTTTGTGTTTTCCAAAAATTTTGGGTAGAGTTTTAGCCTATTATATGTATGTAAAAGGCTATTATCATCATCGTCAGCCTCGGCAAGCGGCAGCTGAGGCGGCGGCAGTGGCGGTGGCAGCGATAGCGGCAACGGCTGTGATAGCAGCGGTGGCGGCAGCAATAGGGCAACGACAGTGATAGCAGCGGCAGGCGGTAACAGTGGTAGTGGCGGCGGCAGTAGCAGCAGAGGTAGTAGTGGCGATAGTAGTAGCGATATTGGCAACGACAGTGGCAAAGGTAGTAGTGGCAGGAGTCGCAGTGGGAGCAGCAACAATATCACCAAAAGAGATATATTCATATGAATAAAGTTACTATATACATACATTTTATACTGTAGTATTTTATGTATGTATATACTGAGTTTATTTGTACTTAGTTTATATGTACACATAATACTATTGTTTATATGTACATATACTGCAGTAATATATATACGAGTGAAAAGCTAGTATATATTTACATATATACTGCATAATTATAAATGTATCAAAACATAACTTTTTTTGTTAATTTGATTTAGTTGTTTAATTTTCTTACAGATATGATACTGCATTGTTCCTCATACAAAACTTCTATTAGTGATTGGATTTTTCACTTGACATAATGTGATGTGACTTGGATAGCTTTGTCGCAATATAAAAATGATGATCAGAGGATCAGAGGGAGAGAAAGCAACATCAATGAATGGATATATTATATTTTATGTACTATCAGTAGTTACATTGATGAATAAAATCAAATAAAAGTTTGTTATTTTTTTGTTTCAATAATGTAAAATATTGAATTTACATAAAGATTTTAAATGATTTATTTTTTGTTTATTATAAATTAAATTTAAAAAATTTAAAAAATTTAAAAAATTTAAAAAATTTAAAAATTTTAAAAAATTTAAAAAATTTTTAAATTCTAAAATTATTTTTGAAATTAAAATGGCTATGGAAAATTTCTTTGATATATTAGCAAGGGAAAAATCACTTGCTAAATTAGCTAGTGAATTTTCCCTAGCTAATTTAGCTAGGGAAATATTAAATTTAGCGACGTATATTCCGTCGCTAAATTTATTTGCTACGGACTATATCCGTCGCTAAAATTTATAGACCAGCACTTTAGCTCGGGAATCATCAATCTTTATTTTTATTTAGTGACGGAATATCTCGTTTATCTTTTTAATTTTACTATGAAATTTTTCTTTTTTAACAAGGAATTTTTATGTCGGTAACTTTTTAGCTAGGGACACTTCTGTCGCTAAAATATAGCAAGAAGCACTTTATATAGGAAACAGATCCATTAGTAATCTTTCGCTATATCTCATTTAGCGACTGAAAATACTCATTTAGCTAGGGAATTATCCCTAGCTATATAGGATTTTTCTTGTAGTACAAGCGGAGGAAACCATTCAAAGCAAAAATAATAAGGCACACTTTGAGAAGTTTCCATTGACTTGAATGGTGTCAAAGACTTGGTAAATGAACAATCAAGATTGTCAAATTCACCACCAGAATATTTCTTGGGATCGAGTCGCAGCATTCATCATTTTTCCTGGTGAAGAAAAAGAAGCATCAGAAGCAGTTCCAAATCAAAGTCAGGAAGATCATCATAATTATTTGCAGCCATTTCTTTTCTACCAGCATAACCGAATGAAAGTAAGGCAGCCAAATGAACATGAGGAGCTGCTCCAATGGTTTGCCTACCAATTGTTGAAGTAGTGTCTACTTGTCATAGTCTTGCAAATGCAGGGAGTGAGGATGAATCATAAATTGAAGAAATTTTGGATTGTTCTATCATTGAGAGAGAGTTGGTGAGCCAAAGATAGTCTATTGTAGAAAAAGGCTGATGATCAGAACAAGGTTGACTTATCTGGATATTCATGGAATTGATGTCAGTGTTTCTAGTAGCACCATGAAAGGATTAATCAGCTATTTTGCCTATTCTATGAGTAGAATCAAGAGAGTTGTGAGGTTTGCCTATTCTATTGTAGAAAATCTCTCATATGCTTTAACAATTTGGGGTGATTATCATTGAGAGTCATGCCCTTAAAAAATCTATGCTTAGCAAGTATGGTGATTATGGTATGGCTTTGAGGGAAGACATAAAGATCAATACTCTGTGAAAGTTGTGCAAAGCCAACCCACTCATCCTTCTTGTACCCCCTGCAACCTCTTTCATGCTTGCCGGTTCAGAGTTTGACTATGTTCTAAATCTCTCATTAACATCCTAACATATCAGAAATGATAGAGACATTCTAATTCAATGATCAAAGAATGCATATCATGTTTTGGTGTAAGCAAATAATGAGCAATAAAATGTAACTCACCATGACCATGGTACACAGACTCATGATGAATGATAGGTTCGAAGAAGTAAAATAACTAGACATTAAAAAAATGATATAGTTTCATTTTGCTGAGTAAGGGTAGAAAGTGTTACCACAAATCAAATGCTCCTACATATAAGATAAGCGATGAAGAGTAAGCATTAAACACTAAATATATAAACAACTTTAAAAGCTAGCACACTTTTTGGTGATTTGAAATCCATTAAACATTAAAAAGAATAATCATTAAAAAAAATTAACACTTTTATAAATATACAAGTGGTTAGATATAATGTTGTGATTAAAATATTTTTATAAATGTTACATATATATAATTATATATTTGTAAACTTTTATAAATATTATATAGTATATATATCACATTTATATAAACATTATAAATATTTTATATTTATATAAAAATTTATATGTTATATAAATGTTTACAAAAATGTATAAATATTTTATATGTTATATAAATGTTAGATAAAAAAATATATAAATGGATAGTTTTATGTAAATGGTGTAACATATTTATAAACATTTATACATATGTATAAATATTTATATATAACAATATATGTTTATATAAACATATCAATGTTTCTATATAATGTAATATGTTTATATAAATTAAAGTTTAGACATTTATATATAATGTCATATGATTATATAAATGTATAAAAGTTTATAAATAATGTTATCTGTTTATAATATTTTTGGAGACAAAAAAATAGAACCCATAAACATTGATTTTGTTTTTTCTTAAGTTACAGAAGCAGGAAACATTAAGCATACTTTTTTTTTTAAGTAACAGATGTAAAAAACATTAAACATAATTTTTTTATTAAATTACCGAATTAGAAAATATTAAGCATAAATATTTTTTAAGTTACAAAAGTAGAAAACAAAATGTACATTTTATATTTAAAATCCATAAAACCCTAATTTTTTAAATAGTTAATGAACAAAGTTTACACTAACCATTTGCTGTTTCAGCAATGGTAGAGAGTTAACATCATAAGTGATGTGAAAATAGAAGAAAGAAGAAGAAAATTGGAGGAAAATAAAAAAAATAAAAACCAAATATTCTGTATAAACCAAACTTTGCCATTGGTAATGAAATTGTGAGAAACAGAGAAATGTATATAGTATTTTGAAGGAGAAGATCAATGATAATATTACCTGGCAACAAGAAGAGTCGGAATTTGTTGGTCGCTCACTTAGTCCAGTTTCGCTTCTCCTCTCTTTCTTTTCGAAAGAAAGAAAAAATTTTTGTGATTGAATATTCCTTAGCATTTTTTTTATGGAATTAAGTGATTGAATTTGTCTCTTTTTTTTATTTAAAAAAAAAAGAGACAGAGATATACTAGTAAACTAAAATTATAAAAATTAAATAATTTAAATAAAAAAAATGAAATAGAATTTGTTTAACCATAAATGAGGTTATTTCATAAATGAGACGCGGCATTCATCATTTTTCCTCGTAAATAAAAAGTAGTTCCAAAATCAAAGTCAGGAAGATCATCGTAATCATTTGCAGCCATTTCTTTTCTACCAGCATAACCTAATGAAAGTAAGGCAGCCAGATGAACATGAGGAGCTGCTCCAATGGTTTACCTGCCAATTGTGGAAGTAGTTTCGACTTGTCATAGTCTTGCAAATGCAAGGAGTGAGGATTAATCATAAATTGAAGAAATTTGGGATTGTTCTGTCATTGAGAAAGAGTTGGTGAGCCAAAGATAGATAGACAGATAAAGAGACAGATAGATAGACAGATACACAGATAGATTCATAGATAGATAAATAGAGTGACATACAAATAGATAGAACGATATATAAATAGATAGAAATAAAGATATATAGATAAAGAGACATATAGATAGATAGATAGATAACTAGATAGATAGATAGATAGATATATATATATAGATAGATAGATAGAGAGATAGAAAGATTGATAGCTTGATTGATAAATAGATTGATAGACAGAATAATAGACAGATTGATAAATGGATTGATAGTTAGTTTGATAGATAGATTGATAGACAGATTGATTAATAAATTGATATATAAATTGATAGAAATTAGATAGACAGATTGATAGATGGATAGATAGATAGATATATAGATAGATAGATAAATATATAGATATATAGTTAGATATATAGATAAATAGAAAGATAGATAGATAGATATATAGATAAATAGAGAGATAGATGGATAGATATATAGATTGATAGATAGTCAGATTATTAGATAGAAAGATAGAAATATTATTAGATCGATAGATTTAAAATTAGATAGACATATATATATATATATATATATATATAATTAGATAGATAGATAAAAATAAAGATATATAGATAGAAAGTTAGATATAAAGATATTCATTTAGTTATACGGATTGATTAATAGAAAAATATATAGAAAGAAAGATAGATAGATAATTAACATATAGATAGACATATAGAAGGATAGACAGACAGATAGACAGACAGACAGATAGATAGATAGACAAAAATATAGACTAATAAATAGACAGATAGACAGACAAACATATAGATAGATAGAATGATAGATATATAGATACATAGATAAATAGAAAGATAGATAGACATATAGATAGGCATATAGATAGACAGATAGATAGACACATAGATACACTCATAGATAGACAGAGAGTTTGATAGAAAGATAGAAAGCTAGATTGACAGATATATATATTTAAAAATATATAGAAAGATAGATAGACACATAGATTGATTAATAGATAGATAGATAAACAAATAGTTTGATCGATAGATAGAGAAATAGATTGCCAGATAAATAGACAGATAGATATACAAATAAAAATTAAGATAGATAGATAATAAATAGATAGATAGACAAGTAGATAGGCAGATATATATATATATATAGTTAGAAACATAGAAAGATAAATAGATCGATAGACAAATAGAAATACTAATATTAAGATAGATAGATAGATAATTAGATAGAGAGACAGATTGATTGACAAGTAGTAAAGTAGGTAGACAATAAGGTAGGCACGCAGATAGACATAAATACATACAAACAAATAGGTAGTTAGACATACAGACAAACAAAGAGACAGACAAATAGAAAAATAGTTAGACAGACAAACATAAAGATAGATAAATAGTTTGACACATAGTTTGTTAGACACATAGATAGATTGATAGGATGATAGATAGATAGATAGACAAATATATAGATAGATAAATATATAGATAGATAGTTATACATACATACATACATATATATATATATATATATATATATATATATATAGACAGATTAATAGTTAGAATGATATAAAGATTGATTAACATATTGATAAACATATTGATAAAAATATTGATAATAGAATGATAGATAGATATATAAAAAGTTTGAAAGATATATAGATAACTAGATTTAAAGATAGACAAACATATAGAAAGATAGATATACAAATAAATAGATAGATAGATAGATAGATACATAGATAGATAGACAGATAGATTGATAGATTATTAGACAGATACATAGATAGATAAATAGATAGATAGATAGATAGACACATAGATAGATAGACAGATGATAGATAGATAAACATATAGATATATAGATATATAAAAAATAGACATATAAGTAGACCAATAGAAAGAAAGATAGTTAGTTAGTTAGATAGAAAGAAAGAAAGATAGATAGATAACAAATAGATATATATACAAGTAGATAGGTAGATGGATAGATTGATAGAAATATATTTAGATAGACAGATAGATAGATAAATAGTTAGATAAACAGAAAGACAAATAGACAAATAGATAAATAGGCACACAAATAGTGGCCAAATAGATAGATAGTCAGATAGATAGACAGAAAGATGGGCAAGCAATTAGGTCGGCAGACAATTAGGCATGGAGGCCAGATAGATAGATAGGCAGACAAAATATAGCCAGATAGATAGACAAACAAACAAACAAAGAGATAGACAAATATATAGATAAATAGATAGACAAACAGAAAAATAGATAGATAGTTTGATACACAGATTTATAGACAAATAGATAGATAGATTGATTGTTAGAAAGATAGATAGATAAAAAGATAAAAAGATTGATAGATAGATAAACATATAGATAGATATGTTGATAGATATACAAATAGATAGATAGATTAATAAATAAAATGATAGAAAGATCAATGAAATATTGATAAAAAGTTTGATAAACACATTAATAGACAGATTGATAGATATATTGATAGACTATTAGATAGACTTATTGATAGATAGATTAATAGACATATTGATAGACAAATTAAAAGAAAGATAGATAGACAAATAGATAGACAGATTGATAGAGAGATTGTTAAATAGATTTATAGAGAGAGAAATAGATAAACAAGTTGATAGAATGATAGATAGAAAGATAGATTAACAAATAGATAGAGAGATAGATCGATAGATTTTTATACAAATAGATAGAAAGATAGATTAACAAATAGATAGAGAGATAGATCGATAGATTTTTATACAAATAGATAGACATATAGACATATAGATAAATAGATAGACACACAAATAAATTGAAAGAAAGAAAGATAGATAGATACATATAAAGATTGATAGTTTGATTGATCGATAGATAGATAGATAGATAGACAGATAGACTAAAAGAAAGATAAAAAGATTTATAGACAAATTCATAGACAGACTGATAGATAAATTGAATTATAGATTGATAGAAGATTGATAGATAGAATTATAGACTAATAGATCGACATATTGATAGACCTATAGATAAACTGATTGATAGATAGATTGATTGACTCATTAAAAGATATATAGATAGACATATTTATAGACTAATAGGTATACAAAAAATAGATTGACATTGAAATAATTTAATTGTCAGATTATTCGACAAATAGATAGATAGTTAAATAGATAGAAAATAGATAGATTGATAGATAGAAAGAAATATAGATAGATAGATAGTAGATATAGAGATAGATTGATAGAGAGATAATTAAATAGTTTGATAGAAAGAAAGAAAGACAGACAGATAGATAGATAGATAGAAATACTGAAAGATAGACAAACAATAGTTAGATAGATGGATAGATAGTTAGAAAGATAGATAGATAAAGAGATAGATTAATAGAGAGATAAATAGATAGATAGATATAAAGAAAGATAGATAAATAGACATATAGGTAGAAAGACATGCAGACAGGCACACAGACATACAGACAGATAGATAGATAGATAAATAGATAGATAGATAGATAGATAAATAGATAGATAGATAGATAGATATATAGATAGATAGTCAGATAAATACATAGATAGCTAGACATATAAATAGTAATAGAGATACACAAATAAAAGGATAGATAGTTATATAGATAGATTGACAGATAGATAGAACGATAGATATAAAGATAGATATATAAATAGATATATAGATAGATATATAGATAAATATAAAGACAGACAGACCGATAGATGGATAGATAGATAGAAACATAGGGAGATAGACATAAAGATTGATTGATTGAAAGATTTACAGATATATAGAGAGATAGATAGATAGATAGAAAGAAAACTAGATAGACAGATAGATAGTTAGTTATAAAAATAGATATTAAGACAAATAGATAGATAGTTATAAAGATAGATATTAAGATAGACAGACAGATAGATAGATAAATTGATAATCATATAGAAAGACAAATATGTAGATAAGCAGATATATAAATAGTAAGATAGAGTGACATGTAGATAGACATACATAAAGAAAGACATATAGACAAACAAGCAAACTAGTTGGAATGTAGACAGTCATGTATGTAGAAAGATTGTCAGATAGAGAGATAGATAAATAAAAAGACAAACAAACAAAAATACAGATAGACAAACAGATAGAAAGGCAAATAAATAGATAGATAGATAGTTTGACAGACTAATTAAGAGAGAGATTGATACACATAAATATATATAGATTGTTATACAAATAGATAGATTGATAGATAGATATATAGATAAATAGCCAAATAAATATATAGACAAATAGATTGATAGATAGACAGATAGATAGAAAGATAGATAAACAGATAGATAGACATATTATTAGACATAATGATTGAAAGATAGATTGATTGATAAACATATTGATAAAAAGATAAAAAGATAGATTGATAAACATATTGATAGATAAATTGTTAGATATATTGATAGACAAATTGATAGACAAATTGATAGACAAATTGATAGATATAAAGATAGTTAGATAGATAGATAGATAGATAAACAACAACATAGAGAAATAGATACACAATATATAGATAGATTGATTGATTGATAGATTATTAGACAAATAGATTATAGATAGATAGTTAGTTGGATACATAAACAGTTAGATAGGTAAATAGATAGATAGATATATTAATATGTAAATAGAAATATTGAAAGATAGATATAAAAAAAGATAGATAGACAGATAATTAGATAGATAGATAGATATATAGACAAGAAGATAGATAGATAGATAGACAGATAGATAAATAAAAAATTAAAAATATAGATAGGCAGATAGATACACAGATAGATTAAGTGATAGATTGATAGACACAAATATAGATAAATAGATAGATAGATCGATATACAAAAATATATACAAGTAGATATACATATAGATAGATTGAGAGATAGATAGATAGAAAGATAGAGAAAAAGATACAAAGATAGATATATAAATACATAAACAAGTAGATAGACATATAGATAGACAAATAGATAGATTGATAGACAAAAATATAGATAGATAGATAAAAAGAACAATAGATAGATAGACAGGAAAACAGACAGACAGATATACACATAGATTGATAGCTAGATAGGCAGGTAGCCAGGTTGGAAGATAGTATGGTATGTAGGCATATAGACCGACAAAAATTTAGATATATAGATAGATAAATAAATAGATAGAAAGTCAAATAAACATACAAAAAGATAGATAGACAGACAATAGAAAGACAAATAAACATCTAGATAGATAGTTTACAGACAAATTGATAGACAGATTGATATAGAGAAATATATATTGATTGATTGATAGAAAACAGATAGATACACAGCTTGATAGATAGATTGATACACAGATTGATAGACATAATTATTAAAAGATTGAAAGATAGATTGATAGATATCATTTGATATATAAATTGATAAATAGATGGATATACAGATAGATTGATTGATTGAAAAGCAAAGAGATAGACAATTATATAGACATATAGATAGACTAATAGTTAGATTATTAGACAAATAAACAGACATACATACAGATAGATAGATAAATAGTTAGATAGATCGATAGATAGATAGATATAAAAATAGAATGATAGAGTGATAGGTAGATAGATAGATAGATAGATAGAAATATAGATAGATAAACAGATAGATAGTTAGTTAGTAATATAAATAGTTAAAAATATAGTTAGAAAAATAAATAGAAAAGTAGATAAATAGATAGATAGATAGATGGATATACATTTATATAGATAGATAGATAGACAGATAGATAAACAAACATATAGATAGTTGGATAGAAAGTCAAATAGAGAGATAGATAGGCAAATAGATAGACATACAGATAGACAAATAGATAGATAGGAAGCTATCCATGTAGGAAGATAGTCAGGCAGGTTTTCAGTTAGACAGAAAAATAAATGGATAGAAATATAGATAGATAGATAGACTGATAGACAAACAAACAAATAGAAAGATAGATAGACAGACAACAAAAAGACAAATAGACATTAAACAGACAAATTGATAGATAGATTGAAAGGAAAAAATATAGACAAAAAAAATAAATAGATAGATAGGTAGTTAAATCGACAGATAGATTGATTGATTCATTGACACAATTATAGATAGATTGATAGTATAAGAGAGAGAGATTGATATATTGATAGACAAATTGATAGATAAATTAATAAATAAATGGATAGATAAATAGATAGAAAAATAGATAGAAAGATAGATAGACAAATAGATAGATAGATTGATAGACAAATAGATAAACAGATAGATATACAAATAGATAAAGATATTATTAGAAAAAGGGATAGATAGAAAGATAGAGAGATAGAAAGGTAGATAGATAGATAAATAGTTTGATAGACTAATAGATAGATATATAGATAGGTATATAGATAAATAGAAAGATGGATAGATAGACAATAGATAGATAGATAGCTAGACTGATAGATAGATGATTAATAGACACTATATAGACATTAGAATAAACAAATAGATAGACACGTAGATAAATAGTTAGATAATAGACAGATAGATAGATAAATAAGACAGATAGATATATAGATACATAGATAGATATACATACAATAGATTGAAGATATATAAACCGATAGAAAGATAGATATACATATATATATATATATATATATATAGAAAGATAGAAAGTTAGACAGATAGATAGACAGATTAATAGATAAATTGATAGACAAATTGATAGACATACTGATAGATGGATTGATAGATAGTTTGATTAATAGATTGATAGAAAGATTGATAGACAATGGATAGACAAAATGATAGGAATTAGATAAGAAGATGGATAGTTGGATAGATAGACATATAAATAAATATATAGATAAATATAACATGATATCGAGAGATAGATAGATATAAGATAGATAGATAGTCAGATTATAAGATAGATAGATAGATATAAATATTATAAGATAGATAGATTTATAAATAGATAGACAAATAGATAGAAATCTATATAAACAGATAGATAACAAGATAAATAAAGAGATACAAAATAGATAAATAGATTGAAAAAAAGATAGATAGATAGATAGATGGATAGATAGGGAGACATAAAGATAGTATGATAACAAGATAGATAAATAGATAGACATATAGATACACATACAGATAGATAGAAAGATAGATAAAAAGAAAGAAAAGAAAGAAAGATAGATATAAAAGATAGAAGATAAATAGATAGATATATAGATAGATAGTTAGATATGTATATAGAAATATATATATATAGAAAGATAGAATGATAGATAGAGATAGAGATAGATAGATTGCTAGATAGTTGACACATAGATTGACACATAGATAGACAGAGAGATTGACATGTATATAAATAAGTAGATTGACATATAAATAGATAGAAAAATAGATAGAAAGACAAATAGACACATAGATCATAGATAGATAGATAGATATTCATTTAGATAGATAGATTGTCTAATTAATTGATTGAAAGATAAATAGATAGATAGATATATAATAGATAAATAGATAGATAAGTAAATAGGCAGATAGATAAATTATTAGAAAGATATATAGATAGACAGACATATAGATAGATAAATAGATAGATAAAAAGATAGTTAGAGGGAGAAATAGGCAAACATACAGATAGACAAATTGACACAAATAGATAGAAAGATAGTTAGTTAGTTAGATTGATAGAGACATAGATAGTGGGCAGTTAGGTAGGTAGTAAATCACGTATGTAGGTAGATAAAAGATTGACAGAAAAACAAATAGGCAGATAGAACAATAGACAAATAAAGAGATAGACAAACAGGTAGATAGATAGATAGACAAACAGTCATAAAGATAGATAGATAGTTAATAAATTGATTAATCAACACATATAGATAGATTGATAGAGGATAGATAGACATATAGATAGATAGATAGATATAT
>JAREIK010014015.1:0-26660 GCA_029783825.1 Sapria himalayana
CGAATACACTCTCTCTTCCCTGTGCTTACGATCATATCTCCAGGACCTGCAAGTGTAAAGAATATATACATGGGCCGAAGGCATTCCATTCCTACTGTGCATATGACTTCTTCGTAGGTCTACAACTTAAGTTAAGAACAATACAACATCCGGCATAACAAAACCCTTATCTATTTAGCCAAAGGAAAAATAACTCAAGCCGCGACAGAGGAGGTAGGGAAGGTTATTTATCGTTGAACATCTTTCTCTCGGATCCTTAGACTTTTGGAGCTTTGGTTTGACCTTGTACTAGTCCAGAGAAAGTGAGAGGGGCACCAGGAAATAATGATAGGAAGAAATAGGGACAAATAGGGCTAGTTTTACTAGTTTTGTAGGTATCTTTTCCTTATTATAGAGAATCACCTAGTGGATAGATGGTCATATTGGAAAAAGGGGTTATTCTCTAATTAGAATCTTCTATCTCAATCTCAAATCGATTCTTTATCTCATCTTCTAAGCCCTGTGCTCCGAATCCATTTTGCCGATTCACGTCTAAATGAGTTCCCCAGAGGACAGGGATGACCTCTGGCTCTTTGAGAAGGTCCAAGAGCCGCAGACGGAAAGGAAGGAAATGTCACCTACAGAAGGAGGAAAGGACTTCGAAGAAAGACTAGTCCAACTCTTAGATGGACAGATGTCGACACTTGAGTCAAAGTCTTCAACCGACAGTACAAAAAGGACTAATGTCCCTATTGTCATGATCGGAAACGAGATACCAAAATGTATCAGGAAGAAAGGGCCCTTACAATCAATGTGTATCAGATTCATCTTTTAAAGTCAACTGCAACAACTAAAAGAAGAGCAAATACAAATCATTTCCCCGAGGGATCCATTAGAGGGAGAATATGTCGAAACATCTCATTTTAAATGCAGGATAATAAGTGTCAAGTATAACACAAGCGGGCTCGAAGTAATATCACCAGAATATAAGGATAAGTAAGATTTGAACCTAGGACCAGTCAGTTAATCACCGACCGCTCTGCGGTTGAGCTAGAAGGGCGGGCCCCACGGAGCGGTAATTTATTTGATGACTCGATAGAGTTTGGCATTGGCTTGTTTGCTAAATCTACATACAAGAAGTCGAATTCGAATCCCTTTTTTTTTTTAGATAGTTAGTGCTAGATAGCCTACGAGATGGGGAGTCTATCGATGATAAAAAACTCCGCGCCTTCACTCATAAGTGAAAGAAAGAAATCCCTAGGATAGCTAGTCAATCATCTCTTAATGACTATAACTCAGGAAAGAAGCAACTCATTCACTCCGATAACTGCCTTCTGGCAGTGACTCTGAACTCAGTTCAATAAATGAGGAATTCAAAACAAGGTTAAGTACCCAGGAACCCATAACCAGCCCCCCTCCTTTTCCCGAAGCCCAATTCCCTAACTCAGGAGCTCAGTTTATAAGTAAAGGAAAGAGGGACAAATATATCCTTCTTTCTGTGGTAAAGACAGGAAATCCTCAAAGCCTCTTGGGCTGCGGAAAGAGCAATCTCAGCTTGCAAGAATTCGTCAACAGACTTGTCCGTTTCTAGCTGAGTAGAGGACAAGAGCGATTCCGCCGAGCCTAGCCGATTGCAGATTTCAGCCAGCCTCGTCTTGCTCTGCGGCTCAGTTGCCATCTCTCGAGCGAAAGAGGAGCGGTCCGGCTTAAAGGGAGGTGCCTCCGGAGAGTCAAGTAAGGCTCGGGGGGAGTCTTCTTCTGTGGCGAAGGATAAAACGATGGCTGCCCACGTGTTGACCACGCCTGTGACAGAGCACACCATGTCGGCGGGAGATAAAATCCCGAAATTAGATTAAGGCAGCGGATCCCAATTCTTTAGGGGGTCTTGAATGAATTCCTTTATTGGTTGTCGCAACTATATAGATAAGAGGGCTTGCCGCTCATTTGTCAGCGGCTGCCACATCAGATGAATGGAAAGCTGGGTCGACTAGTCACCCTTACTTGACGTAAAACATCGGCTCAGCTAGTCGTCTTTCCCCGACACGAACCATTGGCCAGGATCTGAGTACTTAAAAAGAGTCTGGGTTAATTTGATTATAATGTAAAGGAATCAGAGGATTGACATGTAGAGGCTTCTGCCACGCAATCATACTTTTTTTTATATTCCTCGTCAGATGTTTCCCCATATCTGATCTAGTCCGGAAAGATAGGAATCTTTACTCTAATTTAATTGAATTCTATCATCAGCCTAAGCCTAGAGAACCAAGCGCTCTTTTCTAACTTTGATGCTGCCTCAAATAAATAGGCAATTTAATATCTAAGTTTCCACAACGTCTGGGCCTCCTTTACTTTCTGCATTTATTGGTGTTCGTAGATAGCGAGAAGATCTAATGAAAAGGCAACACGCGGGAACCCTTGACTGCCGCCAGCAACTTTTATAGAGCCCAATAGTGGCTAGGCTTCGTTCAATTCAATTATTCTCTCCTTTGAGATAGTCCTTTGATAGATCGAGCAGCCTGTAAGGAAAGGATCTTGTACCCGCCATGTCAAGGGAAGCGCATCTCGGATATCAAGCACGCATGCGACAGGCATCTCTTTCATTTCCCTAGCTCGGCAATGAGGACCTTCTCTTCCTGAGTACGCATCGGAAGGGAATCCCTTTTGTTGCCTAGCTTGGCCCTTCCTTTTAATCACTTTTCCAGTAGGCTACCCATCCTGTATTCGAGGAGAGACATTGAATAAGTTATCAAAGGGGATATATAACGAGTAGCCCAAAGATGGAGTTATTGTTGATGGATAGAAGTAGATAGTTCTCATGTCATCGGATATTGACTTTGGAGTCTCTCTTCGCTTGTCTTCTTTTTCATAGCTTGAAGAAGTAGCCAGTAAATAAGGGCTTTGATCCAATCATATTATAGTGACATGCGGATGCATGTAACTTTATAGTGATTCATCACTTCAGGAAACTCAGCACATCTCGAACTCTGAAACCGGCGAACCCTCCGTTTTTTCCGATGAAGAGCCAACCGAAGTCGCCAGCAACCAACCAAGGTAGAGTATGTGAGTCAGCGAAGTTCGGGTTATGGACGGGGTGCTTATTTTCTTATTTTCTTAGGATGGTCCTGATCGAGACCCATACCCATGCCCAGCATCAGAACCTGCGACTTGCCCCGGCATCCCTTACAACAATAGATGAAGACTTTATCCATACGTAGGAGCAGAATAAGTATATCGTTCTGTCGATGAAGCAGTTCGATACCCATCATCAGCAAAGTCCTCGACGTACAATCGTCGCATGAGATCCAAGATGCATGTATTACAGTCTGAAGCCAATCAGTCCTGGTAGGCGCACATCCGTTGCTTGTTCATTGCGGGTATGCGCAATCAGTACGAATCTTTGCTTTAAAAGTAGTACTAGCAGGAGGAGTAGCACTAGGAGTTTCCTCATCTCAGATGTTATCCAAGTGATGAAAAAGGAAGTCGATAGAGATTCATCCCCCTTTTCCTTTTTGCCTGGCACTGAAGAAGAAAGATCAGCCTTATCTGCTCTTTGCATGTTTTCATTGGACAAATACTGTTTGCGACGTGAATCGAGGAAGCTTTCGCCTAGGACTAATTCCACAGTAGAAACGGCTATGCGCACCAGCCCTTAGCATTAGTGCGTCTATGCGTGCTTTTAACATGATCTTAGTGCGGAGGATTGATTGCTTGTCAGGTGCACATTCAAAAGAGAGTGTAATGTAAGTAACGGTGGTGCGCTCTCCTTTGTTAGCAAGAAGCGGTTAGCGGGACTCAGTTCGAGGTTTTCTTCCTTTCGTGAACAGATGGGACTCTCGCCTGTCGGAGATAGCCTGGTCTTTAAAAGTATATGATTTCCGGGTTATTGAACTCCAAAATGCATTCCGATTGGGGAATAATAAAAGATGTTATTCACTTCAAGTGATCCCAATATTGTTAGCTAAAGCACTAGAGGGCGCGTTCTTAAACCTTTTCGATACGTGAAATTTAAGCAAGATCCCGTCGGTTCTATCTTTAGCGAAATCTTCCCTTAGTTAGCTTTGATGCCAGGTGATCAAAAGAGATTAACGAATAGAGATCAAACCTTCCTTAGCCCTTAGAGCTAGGGCGTACTAAGCGAATCAATTACCTTCTAGTTATCACACTCAGATAGAGGGAAGATTTAAGTATACCAACACGAGGTCAGTGGGCGATGTCTAAGCTGTGTCTACGAACATAAATATTTTACTTTTTAGCTTTAGCTGTCACTGCAATTGAAGCTTGGATTGGAGTGGAAGGAAACCTTTCGCTAAAGACCTTACCAAGAGTCTGAAAGCTGTCCAACCTAGGGTAGGGTAGGCCTTAGTAAATTCCGTAAAAAAAGAAATCCCGCAGCACCTAGCCCTATTTCCGTATATCCCCTATCTCGTAATGAAGTGCAAGGGAAGGGCATATCGAATTACTTGCTTTGTGTGCAGTAAGGCTTGAGATCAAAAAGAAAGACTGATACTCCCTGGCTTCCTTCCTCCTTATATTTGACTACTATTGAGTAACTTCCCAAAAACCGTCCGCCAGGAGCTTATATTACCCTAACTGCTGATATTCCAACAACATTTCGAGAGCAAGCCCTTCAGATTCACTTCCTAACAGAGCATTTCCTCCACCACCCATTATTCCAGCAAGAGCTCCAAGGCAAACAACGGTTACTGGAAAAGACTAGAACTAGAACAAGAACGTCATCAGTCCCAGAGCTCCTTTTCTTGCTAACTATGCCAGTTTTTTGTCTTATTCCTTAGACTATTTAACTCTGCCTATTCAATAGCAATTGATCTAAAAAGTCCCACAGCTGATGAAATGGCTGTCTATTCTAGCTCACAGTCAATCCAGGGTGAATCTCATTGTGCATCTACTTCCGCTCATCGAAAGTCTACCTCCGACTGAATCAATATCTCCTTTTCCCTTTGCTGCCACGGAGAGCGATGTTCCGCCTCTTTCTTAAACAGCTCTCGCTCATTCATGGAAGGTACCCTGAGCCCTTACTCTACCAAGAAGACAAGCGGAGCGATCAGTGGCGTTTTCTTTGTCTGTTAAGCCTCACAGCTATGGTTTTGATTCTTTTGTCGAATCCGAGTTCTTCATGGAATTAAGACCAGCCAAGCCGAACTAAAGCTCCACAACCCGTTCTTCCCGTTCAACCCTTCTCGTCCTGACTTTGCTTTCAATGGACCCCATCTGTATCCTTCCCAGCGACCCTGCCTGTGTCGACCAGCCAAGCAGATGTGATTCTGTCTCTTCCTTTCCTATTATCACTGACATTAGGGTTGACTCTCTCTCCTTGTTCGTTTCACTCCTTTCCGTGAAGAGCACACTAGGCACCAAGTCGCAGTGACAACGCCTTCCAGCGGTAGTCCTCCGGTAATAAAGCAAGAACAAACAATCATTCATCGGAGGGGGCGATCAAATGGAATCCGGCTTTCGAGCCTTCGTTTGCTGGATTGTTTTCAAGTCAGGCAGATACGTGCTCCTTTAAGACCTTTGATTGTCGCTCTTTGAACAGGCAGAGACGAACACACAATTCCAACGGCAGCAGGAGGAAGAGATACTTTCGAACCCGACACATCCACTGCACGATCCTTTGGAGCCGTAGTT
Source organism: Sapria himalayana (assembly GCA_029783825.1). Classification (NCBI taxonomy): domain Eukaryota; kingdom Viridiplantae; phylum Streptophyta; class Magnoliopsida; order Malpighiales; family Rafflesiaceae; genus Sapria; species Sapria himalayana. The sequence continues at coordinate 5,626 of JAREIK010014015.1, forward strand.
CCGGGATTGGATTGCAAAGGGAGCGGGAATGCTTTGAAGCTCCACGAAGTCAAAGCCCGTTGACCGTTGACCTAGGAACGATCCATCTGTGGACTTTTCCGAAAAGGTGCTTTGCACTATATGCTGGCTCACCCGGTCCTTGGCTAAAAAAGATTCGAAGACACTCCTCAGGCTACTGAACTTAACTTTCAATAGCGTTTGCGTGAGCTATCGCTTACTCAACTTGCACAAAGCTACTTCAGTAGCTTTGCCTTCGCTACAATTTCCTGCGAAACTTGACTGACCTGTTAGGGCCTTTCCTCCATAGACATAGAAAGAAGCAGAAGCCTCACACCGGATTCAGGCTCTTTAAAAGGTCCTGTCACTCACTTTCCTGTCCCTATCTAGTCCACCAGCCAAGCCCAGTGAACCAGTCGATCCTCGGAGAAAGCTATTCTCCTAAAGGCCATGTGCTTAGAGTCTTGTCTCTTATGTTCTTAACTTGCCGGATATCCACTTGCCATATAGATTTTTTTAAGGGACACTCTCTTTACTATCATTTATCTTTCATTAGAACAATATCCTCGGTCTCGGTCGGGCAATCACTCAATCAATCGCCGAAGTCATTCAGGTCTTTTCTTTCTTTCCTGCGAGTGTTGAAGTGGGGAAGCCCGGATCAACCCGTCGAAAGAGAAGCCATCTCAGTCTAAATGGAAGTAGACCAAGTAGTTTCATAGGAAGAAATGTGAAAGTAGGGGCTGCTAAGCGCCCAGACCCAGAATTAATTTAAAATGGAGTTCTGGGTACCGGTCAAGCAGAAATAATATGAATAGCGAGCCAGCACACTATTTATTGATTGGAAAGAGGGGACTCTCCAAAGCAAAGAGAGGCCCGAGCGGAATGAAGTTGTGCTAAATGAACGAGTTGTCCTAAATGCCCCTTGTTAGCTGTCGCAGGAAGTGGTGAGGGCTCTGGAAGTGAGAAGCAAACTCGACCAAAGGACAGGACAAGTCTGTTCCTGCTTCGTTTTCTGTTCCCGATTCAATCTTCCCACTTTTCTCTCTGCTAATGAGAATATCACTTTCAATGGGTGATGGCTCGACTCAGTCTTCCTAACCCCCAGTTTAGGAGATACGTAATGGCTCGCTCCGAGCAGCTCTTGCACCTCCTAAGATTGATACCGGAAGGCGAGCAATTGACCTTGGCTGCAGTTGCTGTTAGAGCGGCGTTCTTTGTTGTTGTTGCTGTCAGTTTCATTCTTTCGATGTCTGAAGTAGATCTTGTTATCAGTTCTGGAATCTAAAAAAGAGTATGGATTTCCGACTCACAAAAGAGTTGGTTTTCTATATGTATTTGGGTGTATCTGTAGCTAGGTCGCTTTGCTTCATCGACAGCCTGTAGCTAGGCTCAGTAAGCTAACGCGATGTAGTAAGTCGACTCATCTTCCACATCCGGAAAAGAACTCCTCCTATGCTATGCTATGATAGGTACAACTAGTGCTTTGATTATAAGCTTTGAATTGACTTGCATAATGTCAGGCGCGCGATAAATAACACCTTCGTCTGCCCTGCACTTCTCTCTCTTCACGTACAGTTCGTTCTCACGCAGCACGCTGAAACCCTAGTTTGTTCAAGGTATTCTTCCAACGTCCGTATAGTCACTCAAAAAGTCAAAAAAAGACGAAGAAAGAGACGCATCGGAATCAACAGCCGAAGATGTCGAATCTTAAGAAGATGACTTGACTAAAAGGCAGCAAGAGCAGACGCTCAGGCAACAAAACCAAGGGTGGTTGGGCCAATCCAAAGGCTCGCTCGCTAGGGTAATTGGCTTGGCCCCTATGCCTTTGATGTCGACGACGAACACTGACTCCCTCCGCATTATGCGTACCCGGCCCTAGGAGAAATCTTTGTACGCCGGAGGCCTACGCCTTTGTTTCCGAAGGGCTATCTCACAAGTTGGGGGTGGCATGCATGGGTCAATCCAAAAGATTCTTTTATTTTATTTTACTTATACTTATCCGGTCCGGTTCTGAAACCTCCAATCCAACAGAGGAAAGAAAGAGTTGCTGCTCGCATCGTTCTTCAATTGATCGATGGCATTTCCCAGGGGAGAGGATGGAGTGCTATATGCAAAAGGGCAGGTGCCCCTATTTCCCCAGTTATGGAGTGCTATATGCAAAAGGGCTGGTGCGCAGATATGGGTTAGTGAATCTGATCTTTCCGCCTTGAAGACAAGCAACCTGAGGAAAGTGGATTGCTAATCTGAAGCATGCAAGGAACCCTCTCGAAGTGAGCAGAATAAAGAAGGGCTATTGTGATCTATTGCAGAATCAGCAAACTCTACTCGCTTTCAAGCAGCAGCTTCCGCAGAACCCGAGTCTAGCGGTTCAACCGAAACCTGCCAGTCCTTATCCGTGTTAAAAGGTACTGTGCTAACTCTTTCTCTTTAGTAGTGGAGATGCAGTTTCCAAGCGATGAACACTAACTTCAACAGGCAAGCAAACAAATCTCAGTCTTTCAAATCCTCACGAGGAAATAGTGAAGTTCAGTACATCAAAATCTCTTTTTCGACCTGCAAAAGCCAAAGCGATTATCGGCATGCCTACTTAGCTTGGGCTTGGAAAACGACTATCCTTTCTTTGAGCGACTGCCTCTGGAAGTGGATCCCTACAAGCGAGCTACGGAAACGAGTGGAGGTTAGCTTCCTATGAAACTACGGGAAATTCTCCTAAAGATTTCTCCTATCGCTGCCTTCGCTTTCGCTTTTTCTCCAAACTTGCCTTGATCCGTTCTGTAGAAATGGAATCCCAGGTGGAAGGCAATCGCTTATTCTTCTCCTGTAGAAATGGCTTACCGGGGTGGGGGAGGGAAGGTTGTGTCGCGCAGCTTGCCTTGTTGACTCTGCTGATATGGATTAGAAAAGCTCAGACAGAAGTACTGATCCCGGGAAATTCCTTCCAGCGAAACTGTATTTGTAATTGAGTAATGGCAGCCTTTGGTACGATAGCAGGTACTGTTCTAGTGGGCCAGCCAAGCCCAAGGAAGACTTACTTTGACTTAGCTTAGCTTAGTATGAGTATGGAATGAAGGTATTCGAGGGACTTGGGCATTTCGAGGAACTACCTTATTGAGGGCAATGTCGGGCTTAGGCTTTCGAGCGTCAAAGACTTCCGCTTTCGTGAACCTTTCCATAACCAGTAGCAAACCTGGTTCGAATGAATAGACTAGACTATAAGCTTAGATTCCTCCTTGGGCATTGTGCGGCTTCTTTTCTTTTTGAGTATAGCGCACGCGTATGATGGTGAGCAGTAAGCTCTTGCTTTTAGGGGGGGCCTGTTGAAGTTGGAGTTCTATTTCTTCTGCCTGCCTTCGAGTTCCAGTTAGAGCTGTAGTTTCGAGTCTAGAGCCAGGTCAGAAGCAGAAGTAGCAGGCCTTTCATTTTAGCAGGAGAGGGCCCTAGTCTTTTTTAAGGAGAGGATCTCACGACATCTATGACGGCATTTACCAAATCCTCAATAAAAGAAGATACAAATGTCTCGATTCAATCTGTCTCTCTGTTCGATGATAGCTTTTCGAGTCTCATGAATTTGTAGATCGAGATGGAGTCATAGATAGAGATGCTAGCTAGCTCCACTTCTCTATATTAATATGAAGTAAATCATTGGTGAAGAAGGAAGGCAAGCTTATCAGAAGTCATTCATAGGTGCTCCACTGCTATATCATAAGAAAAGGTCCATCTCTAACTAAAGGAATATAATCGCTTAGCGCGTTAGAGCTAAGGAACTGATCAATATACGGAGAGATCCTCCACTGATTAATATTACGTGAATACAAGGTAGAGAAGGAAGGCAAGCTAGTGCGATATAGAGATTGATTTACTCAGGCAAGCAACTATAGAGTAATTCATTGGTCGATAGATATGGATTGAGTGCCACCTCCCATGAATAGGAAGGGGTGGTAGATCATCCTTGCTTTTTGATTTTAGATCACCTATTACATGACAAGGAAAGCTATCATTGAGTGAAAGCCAAAACGGATCTCTTTTCACGGTCGATACCCTACTGGACAGGTCATGGGCGATCGATCTCAGCTAGTCTTCTTTCTTGAGTCAGGTCATGGGGTACAGAAACGTCCTCTTATCAGGAGGACGGAACAAAATAGGAAATAGGCGGGCCATATTTCAAGTTGAAAGAAGAAGAAGCATCACCATGAACTCCAAATCCTTGCGCATACACTACTCAAAGTGAACCGCCTAGGGGCCTCCCTGAAGAAAGGCTAAATGGAAGACTCTTCGATCCCTCTGATTCGCACCCCTTGACCGGTCTAGTGCCATGGACCTCCGCTACGAACGCGGAGAATTGCGATGGGAATTAGGATGCCTGCTTGTCTTGTTGACCGATAGCCACACCTATACATTTTAGCAAGCACTCTCGGTGATCGTTTTTCGTGGCTTATACCCTCTCTCACGAAGAAGGAAAGAGACCAACGATTTTAGGTGAATGTGTGAACCGTGATACGGTGATGGAGATTTGCTTGGAGCTTCAAAGCCGTTTTTGCGATGGTGGGCTTTTTCCTGTTCCTCGGGGGTTGCATTAGATGCCCAGGCGTGAAGGAAGGCATTCCCCTGCACCGGAAAGGATGATATGGGTTGTACTATCCTATCCCATAGTCTGAGTCTCCGTCCCCTTTCTCTCTCTAGAGATGTGTGGGCCTACGTTATATACGTTATAGGATGACCAGGTTGTTCTAACCGGGAAGAGGGCCTGCCCTCAGCGAGCATTCTGCGGCCCATGCGCAATCCGTAAGGGGTGGACCCTACACGAATACTGATTCTGTGAATGAAGAACTGCTCTCTTACGATGGTCATTTTTTGGGCCAATCAACTCTTATATTGCTAGTGTGAGAATGGGAGTACATCTTGGTCGGCGCTGTAGACAAGTATTTCACCAAAATACACAACTACAAACTTGCCAATGTATGGTCTGAGCACTTGATTCATCACCCTCATAAATGTGCTCGGGGCGTTGGATAGCCCAAATGGCATAACCAACCATTCGGACAGTCCATCCCTCGTCTTGAAGGCTGTTTTCCACTCAGCACCCGGTCTAATTCGGATTTGATGATAGCCTGACTTGATCTCAAGCTTAGAGAACACTCTAGCACCTGCAAGCTGATCAAGCATGTCATCCAAAGGTTAGGTATTCCTTGCCGTATGAGTCAGAGCGGGCGACATCCTACACAATGGTCTACCGATAGCCACATGGAAGGAGTTGGATCGCTTTCTTGTTCACCTGTACGAGATTGCTTTCTGTGCGCGTACGGATCGACAGAGATACGTCGTAAGTAAGAATTGCCAGTGACCATAAGAGGATGTTCTCCAAAACCACAAGGGGAAGGGCATTACTCGATTCGATGCTCTCAAACAGATGGTTTCCTTTCTCCAAGAGTAAGAGGGCATTCGAGGGCTAATGATATTCCCGAATCGAGTTCTCGGTCTCACCCAGCGTAAAGTAAGTAAAGCAAGCAGTCAAGCCGTCAATCCAGTAATCAGACTCATTCCGTCTATTCGAGGCTAAAAATGAACCCAATACCTAAGATGTCAAAGAAATGGATGCTTCCTGCTTTCAGGAAAGTGAGGCACTACAGGTATTGGATTCCGCTTTTTATAATGAACCAGGTTTGTTAAGAGTCTTGTTCTTTAGAGCCAGGAGTTGTTCCCAGTGAAAATGATTTTCTAGAGTCAGATTCAATAGATGGGCAAAGAACTCCAATAGCAAAGACCGCTAATGCCACATCTCAAAGAATATTTGTCCTAGATGGGGTACTGGGAAAGACTGCAAAAGGGCCTAAAAGCTCCTCAGTGACCAAAGAAGGGAACGAAAATCGTCTGCTAATCGAAGAAAAGAAAAGAATGGAAAGAGAGAGCCAAAGCTGTAACTTAGAGACTAGCGTACGATTGATTGTCAGTCTCAGGTTAGCATCCTAGCCCAAAGAATCCCATCACTGTCCAATCTCGTGCTGTAAGGGGTTCGCAGTACTTGCTTTATGCCTTTATTTCTTACTTTCCTGAGCGAGGAAGGGAATCGCTACTTCGGATGCAAGCAAGGAAGCGCTAGCCTATACCTATACGACTGCTACTCTTATTTATATTGATGAATGCGGGCTAAGGACGTTGATACCTGAGCCCTCTTCAAGTCTTGTTTTCATGCCCACCAGTCGAGATGCCAAAGACGAAGGAAGATTGACCACCGTCGATTCCTAGATGCTTTTCATACTGAGGTCGAGGTTGTAGGCTCCCCTGTGTATAACTGGTTCTTCTTCCTCATGGGGAAGGAATTGAGCCCTTTTTGGGCCTAGCAGATCCTTTTTTGTTTGTCCATCTTCGGTGATCCGGGAAGACGATTTCCGACATTCACTATTAAAAGGAGCGGCTTCCTTCTGTCCATGCCTGTTGAAAGTTCCTTATCACCCATATGCCCATTTTGAAAGAATAAGGGCTTTGCCTTTAATGCCTTTTAAAAGTTGCCTTTGCTCAAATATGCCTTTTTTCTCGCAATTAGTTCCCTTGCTGATGAAATGCCTTAGTCAGTAGCCTGCCTTACGACTGAAAATGGTTCACGCTCACAGCCCTATAGCGCTAGCCTTGCTAAAGGTAGAAAAGCCCCCTTTCCCTCCTCAGTCGGATAGTACAACGATCGTGCAAGAGTGCGCCTTCCCTCTTTCATGCCTTTGATAGTTCTCATTTGTTTGATGAGATTGTCCAGGCCTAGTTCCCTCTTGTAGCTGCCATCGAGAAGAACCGGATTGATGAAGAAGGGCAGGTGAATTTGAAGAGGGTACAATAGGCATTGCTCCGAATTTGGAATAAAAGAATGTCGGTGTTGTATTAATGGGCGATGGTTTGCTGATACTACAAGCAGGAAGAATTGCTCAGATACCCGTGAGGCGAGGCCTTTACTTGTTGGGTCGTTTTATAAATGCCCTGGCTAAACCTATTGATGGTAGAGGTTCAATTTAAGCTTCTGATAATGGAATCTCCCGCTCCGGGTATTATTTCGCGACGTTCCGTATATGAGCCTCTTCAAACGGGGCTTATTGCTATTGATTCGATGATCCCTATACCTAACCTATAGGACGTGGTCAGCGAGAATTCATTATTGGGGACAGACAGACCGGTAAAACAGCAGTAGCAACAGATACGATTCTCAATCAACAAGGTCAAAATGTAAAATGTAATATGTTTTTATGTAGCTATTGGTCAAAAAGCATATTCTGTGGCTACTTTCCAGGAAAGGGGAGGGGCGTTCATCCATAGCCTTCTGAGTAACTTCCAAACGAGCAAGCAACCGTCGTTTGTTTTGGAAGAGATTCCCCAATTTCAATGGATTCCATTCCTTAAGCACAGATGTAATATGATTGATAGCTTGGGGCAACTCACCTTGGGACAGCCTGTTGTTACTGATAAGCTCCCAAAAGTTCTCATGAAGGCACCACTTCAAAACGAAAGGGGCGGTTGCTAGGAGCAGGGGGAGAGACCCGGCAGGAGAATGAATTCTTTCAACAATCCCTCCACTCCAGCTAAAGCAACACCAATTGCAGGGTGTCCGATTTCCAGGTTGTTGGCCTTCTCCTTCTCCTCCTTGCTCGGGTACCGTAGGGGTCCAGTATTACTCCTCTTAATAGAGATAGTGAGGTAGAATCCAGGTTAGCTAGAGAGGGCGGTATTCCTCTTTTATAGCTTGTTTACCGGAGGCTTCGTTTTCAGGTTTGATAGAATCAAGAAGTATAATATCGCTCTCTTCTGCCCGCAAGGTTCACGCCGCGGAAAGGGTTAAACGTCGTCTCTGTCAAATAAGCTATGAGACTCTGGTAATACCTGTTGCTGATCCTCATCTTGTACTTGTGAACAGCGGCAGAGGCCACATATGATAGGTTATTCCAGAAGAAATGTGAATATCGCCGAATAGGCGACTTCGTTGCACAATCGTGAGTCCCTTGAATATAGAGAAAAGTGTGACTTGTAAAAACAGACGTGAGTGTCCCTAAAACTATGCCCTTGTTCTAATAGTACAAGCTCGCTATAAATCCAGTTTATAGTATATGGATAGAGAGTCCCTAGCCCGAGATACTAGTTCTCTACAGTGTCTTTGACAACTATCTACGAAAGAGTACGATAACAGGCCTTTAAGTGCCATCGAAAGAGCCTAACGCCTATATCCTACCAATCTCAATCTGCACGTCTGAAAGGGACCCACTTCCCACTTCCCTTTCCCCGCGGGGCTAACCCCTTTTTCTGGGGGGATGTGGTAATACATCTAAGAAATTCTTCCATCGAACGTACTCCCCTCTGGATGCAGGAATAGCCACATGTACTAAATGCCCTGTCCAAGCCAAGGAACTTACGCCGAAGAGTCCTGACAAATGATTATTCAGACGAGATTCGGCATTTTTGAACCACGAAACACTCGGTTTCCATTTTGGTTGTAGGTGTAACCAACCTGCTATGGTAGAAATAAATAATAGAAAAAGAGCTCCAGTATAAAGATCTTAATTAGTGCGTAAACCGATTGTATACCACCATTGATAAACACCAGAATAAGCGATATTCACTGGGCCAAGAGCACCCCCTCGAGTAAAAGCTTCTACAGCCGGTTGACCAGCCACGGTCTCCATATGGCTCCCTTGGGGAAGGGAAGAGGACTAGCTGTTTAACTAATTTGTTTCCACATTTCTCCAGCTAGCCACATTCTCTTAATCTGGTTGATGCAATCCTTGACTAGATCTCTTTACTTGTACGACTTAGACGTCTATCTCGTCCTCGTCTTTCTCTAAAAAGTGAATTGATATATTGAAATCTTTCATCAAGAGATTGGCTTACTATATTATAATTATACGGTGTCCCGCCTGAAGGAGATACCCGACTTCTTTGGCTTTCGTTTAGCAGCATCTCATGGCTTCATCAATCAAGCTCAACGCCCTTCCTGAAAGAGTAGTTCCACTCGTGACGGTAGGTATAAGTCATTTCTTTTGAAGCTTTCACTCTTCAGGAATGCAGTAACGGGTGCTTTCCTAAGGGTTTTCCCTGCTATCGATTCGTGCCAGCTACGCTTCCTCTTCTAGAACAGTGACAGCCTAGTCTGATTCCCCCTCGCCTATTACATCTTTTCTGGTAAGACAGGCTTTTTACAATTCCGTTATCCCACATTCTATTACTTATACTTACGCTATTCTTCTGGTCAAGCAAGTATGATGACTAGAAAGATCACTCCTAAAAGCAGCACCTCTTTATCTTCCCAGTATCCGAAAGCGGTTCGCTCTCCGCTCTGCCTGCGAACTTCTTTTGTCTCCGCCATACAGTCTGAAGCCAAGGCTGTTGGGAGAAGTCCGGAGTACAGCAAAGATTCGCTCTTATTGGCTTGTTGTACTTATTATTGTACCAAAGCAAGCACACTCATTCAAGCGCCAGCCGTTGACTAGCCAACCAGAAAGACATTTATAAAGAAAGAAGCGACGTACCTACCGAATTCCACGACTTCGCCAGCCAAGCATTATGTTCCAACACCGGCAACTCCCACTCGAACTGGAAGAGGAGCCGCAACAGACCAAGCAAGGGATTCACTCCAACAGAAGAAAGCCCAGATATCGAATCTGAATTGAGCACTCGTACTTCGCTACCTTTCTCCGAGCGACTAAGAATATTAACTGATTGCGTCTGATAGAGATGAACAAACAATGACTTTCAAGTGGGAGTGAATGATAAAATCCTAGGCATTTTTCGATCCTGTCTTAAATAGGCCGTAATCACCCGGCCAAGGGAGGAGGTGTGGATACTTGGACAGCTATAATAAAGCTTTCTTCTTGTGCCTTAGGCGCTTTAGTCTTCTTGCAGCTAAGCTAATGCGTGCACTTCCGTTTTCTTCGATTGCTGGTGGTGACCAGTTTATAAGAAGGATCCATGAACTTATTGCGCAATCGTTATGATTCTTTTTTCCGATATGAATGCTGCCAATGCAATCCAGGCTACTGATTTGTCGGGTAAATCCGCTTGGATTCGATTGAGGGATTTTCTTTTGTGGCCTAGTGGGTGGACATCCCTGCAGCGTAAACTTCGGAGTGGCAAGTAGCAGAAAGATCAAATCCCACTTAGGCCTAAGGCGTGATAAGGCCCCTTAAATGGCTATACCTTTTAGCAACTATCCGACCTTCTAACCACAACCACTGGAAGTTAAATCTCTTAAGAGAGAAGAATAACTGCACTTTCTGGAGAGCCTTACCGCTCCGTGGGGCAATTGGATAGGCGTACCGCACCGTGGGCACAGGCTTAGAAAAGGCCTTAGCTATTGAAGTAGAATGCGGAAGGAATCCTATAGGAAAAAGCAACTCAAATTGTAACTGGATCTGGGGAAAGAGCACTCGCTGGAAGGGACGACTACTGCAATAACAGGTGCTGATACTATCTTTATTACCCGGGGGAAAGTAAAGGCTTGAAAACTGTCTTTTGTGTAAAGGAAAGGGGACTGCTGGACTGGAAAGGGATTGAATGAATGAAACTGAAGAAGTAGACGGGCCTTTGAATCGTAATGAAAAGAGGAGCAGCTTTGAACTGGAGAAGATCCCATAAGAAACAGTTCTCCAACTGCAAGTATCCCACTGGCTGAAACAGAACTCAAACTACCTGCAAGTAGCAATTACACTGACTCCGACAAGGGGAATATCCGGTATGGGGAATAGGCTGGGGAAAGCAGGCTCTGAGGCAAGCAACTAGATCAGGGACTGACAAAAGGGTCAGAGGGAGGTTGCCAGGGTTGTGGTTTCACTTGTCTCACGCAGAAAAAGAAGTGTTCGCTCAAAGATACAGCCAAAAGAGCCGTTCACACCCGTGGATGTTCCTATGTTGAGAGCTATGCTCCACTTTTTGGACCCTGCGTACCGATTTGGACTTTCGGGTCACTCCGACCGTGGAAGAAGATCCTATCCTGCTCAAGATCCCTCTCCCGTAGTCAGAGGACGTCCCAGGCAACTGTCGAAGATGATTGGGGTTGAGGTGAAAGGGGTCATGAAAGAGAAAGGAGAAAGCTCTTGCTTGCCTGCATCTTATCGAGTACGTTAACCTTGGATAGTGAGAAGAAGATCAAGTTTTGCTTATATAGGATCTTTCCGAAAGTACGTGGCTATATTGATCCGGATCCGGAAGTAATCTGTTTCATTGCTCAGGCTGAACACCAAGTAAATCATGCCCCAGTCATCCTTGCTCCGACTTCCCGTTCGCTCAACCATTGCAGGATCACCGGGGAAGGCACAATGGATTCATACGCTCCAAAGCCTGACAGATGACCAAAAGCAAGCAACCTTCTCTCTCTTCTGGTGAGCTCGTCTCCTATGTTGAATAAAAAGAGTCAATAGTTCAATAGTTCAATAAAGCAAGCCCAAGTCGCCGCGCCGGTCTCGCATCCCAGTGCCAGTAGCAAGGGTTTCCCAGCTATAGTATGGTGGAATTTGTGAGGAGAAACTATACCGGATTTGAAGTCGAGTCTTGCCATTGGCTTTCCCGCCTCTACCCTGGATATCAAACTTGTGCTCGCCCTTCTACTTCCAAAGGACGAGAAAAAAGACCCCCGCCCCGGAGCAGCCCATTTTTATGAGAAAGAATGAGACGACCCCCCAAACGGAGGGAGACTTGGGAACCGCACCGTGGGGACATAAAATAGTAAACAAATCCCAATTGGTCAAAAAGAAGATCAGTGGCTAGGAAGATGAAAAGAATCGACCATCGTTGCTTATAAATAGGAGATAACGGGGAATAGTCGTCATGGGAAAGAAAGGAAGAAAGAAGATAGGAGATTATGAGCTTGTCCAGTACCACCGATACGATACCAAAAATGCATCTCAAGTGATTAGGCGTGGGCAGGATTTGAACCTGCAATCTTCAGGTCATGAGCCTGATGAGTTGACCAATTACTCTACCCCGCGTCTTATCCCTCTCTTTCTGCCTAGCAAACGTAGGCTCGAAAGCCGGAGTGCGCTAGCGCGCACTTCCGTTTTATCGCTCCCGACTTGCATGTGTAAAGAATATACATGGCCGAAGCTTCTCTTGTGCTTACGAATTCCCTAGGACATGCACGTGTAAAGAATATATGCATTCAGTCCTTCTTTTCTGACGATATTTCAATGCTTGCAAGTGTAAAGCATATAAGCAAGCAGTCAAGCTGGGTATCAAATGGTCGATTGGTCTATAGAAATGTGCCATTGGCTCTTGGAATTGCTCGGGGTTGATCGAACAAGCAAAACAAGAGATATCTTAGGACAACGAATACACTTGGGAGAGGCTAAAAGATTCAATCAAGGTTGGAAAGTGCATGGGAGATATTTAAACAACCAGCAGAATACACTCTCCCTGGCCTTGAGAGATTACTAATACACCTTCCTTCAGCCAACAAGTAGACAATCAAGGTAAGGAGGAGTTAGACAGTTGGAAAGATCACTTTCACGTCTCTTTTGCTTTATCCTCTTTACTATCCTGTCCGGATAGCTTTCTCCTTGGCATGTCTCTCTCTTTGACTTGCATGTCTTCGCTCATATACAAAAACTGAGAATCGGCCGCATGATGATCGTTGGAGACTACACCTTCGTCTTCTTGTTGAAAAGAACTTTTTCTTTGCTTGGATGTTCCCCAAGGCTCTCTCAAGTACTCTTAAAGCAAGGGAAGAACAATAGTCAAATTAACCATCTCCCTCATGTCTTGCATTCCGTGCTTTGGAAGGAGAACGAGAGAGCATAGGGGAAGTTCGTTCTCTTGCAAAGTCTTAAAATGCCTTAGTACAATGAATGATGAATCGCTTAGCGCGATAGGGCTAAGGAAGGGGAAGACCACAGTCGATCGAATACACTCTCTCTTCCCTGTGCTTACGATCATATCTCCAGGACCTGCAAGTGTAAAGAATATATACATGGGCCGAAGGCATTCCATTCCTACTGTGCATATGACTTCTTCGTAGGTCTACAACTTAAGTTAAGAACAATACAACATCCGCAATACAACCTTATCTTATAGAAGGAAAATACATCAAAGCAGAGACAGAGAGAGGTAGGGAAGGTTATTTATCGTTGACCTGCTTTCTCTCCTGATCCTTAGACTTTTGGAGCTTTGGTTTGGACCTGTACTAGTCCGAGAAGTGAGAGCACCAGGAATAATGCTAGGAAGAATAGGACAAATAGGCTAGTTTACTAGGTTGTAGATCTTTTCCCTTATTATAGATGAATCCCCTAGTGGGATAGATGTCACTATTGGAAAAAGGGGTTATTCTCTAATTAGAATCTTTCTATCTCAATCTCAAATCGATCTTTATCTCATCTTTCTAAGCCCTGTGCTCCGAATCCATTTTGCCGATTCACGTCTAAATGAGTTCCCCAGAGGACAGGGATGACCTCTGGCTCTTTGAGAAGGTCCAAGAGCCGCAGACGGAAAGGAAGGAAATGTCACCTACAGAAGGAGGAAAGGACTTCGAAGAAAGACTAGTCCAACTCTTAGATGGACAGATGTCGACACTTGAGTCAAAGTCTTCAACCGACAGTACAAAAAGGACTAATGTCCCTATTGTCATGATCGGAAACGAGATACCAAAATGTATCAGGAAGAAAGGGCCCTTACAATCAATGTGTATCAGATTCATCTTTTAAAGTCAACTGCAACAACTAAAAGAAGAGCAAATACAAATCATTTCCCCGAGGGATCCATTAGAGGGAGAATATGTCGAAACATCTCATTTTAAATGCAGGATAATAAGTGTCAAGTATAACACAAGCGGGCTCGAAGTAATATCACCAGAATATAAGGATAAGTAAGATTTGAACCTAGGACCAGTCAGTTAATCACCGACCGCTCTGCGGTTGAGCTAGAAGGGCGGGCCCCACGGAGCGGTAATTTATTTGATGACTCGATAGAGTTTGGCATTGGCTTGTTTGCTAAATCTACATACAAGAAGTCGAATTCGAATCCCTTTTTTTTTTTAGATAGTTAGTGCTAGATAGCCTACGAGATGGGGAGTCTATCGATGATAAAAAACTCCGCGCCTTCACTCATAAGTGAAAGAAAGAAATCCCTAGGATAGCTAGTCAATCATCTCTTAATGACTATAACTCAGGAAAGAAGCAACTCATTCACTCCGATAACTGCCTTCTGGCAGTGACTCTGAACTCAGTTCAATAAATGAGGAATTCAAAACAAGGTTAAGTACCCAGGAACCCATAACCAGCCCCCCTCCTTTTCCCGAAGCCCAATTCCCTAACTCAGGAGCTCAGTTTATAAGTAAAGGAAAGAGGGACAAATATATCCTTCTTTCTGTGGTAAAGACAGGAAATCCTCAAAGCCTCTTGGGCTGCGGAAAGAGCAATCTCAGCTTGCAAGAATTCGTCAACAGACTTGTCCGTTTCTAGCTGAGTAGAGGACAAGAGCGATTCCGCCGAGCCTAGCCGATTGCAGATTTCAGCCAGCCTCGTCTTGCTCTGCGGCTCAGTTGCCATCTCTCGAGCGAAAGAGGAGCGGTCCGGCTTAAAGGGAGGTGCCTCCGGAGAGTCAAGTAAGGCTCGGGGGGAGTCTTCTTCTGTGGCGAAGGATAAAACGATGGCTGCCCACGTGTTGACCACGCCTGTGACAGAGCACACCATGTCGGCGGGAGATAAAATCCCGAAATTAGATTAAGGCAGCGGATCCCAATTCTTTAGGGGGTCTTGAATGAATTCCTTTATTGGTTGTCGCAACTATATAGATAAGAGGGCTTGCCGCTCATTTGTCAGCGGCTGCCACATCAGATGAATGGAAAGCTGGGTCGACTAGTCACCCTTACTTGACGTAAAACATCGGCTCAGCTAGTCGTCTTTCCCCGACACGAACCATTGGCCAGGATCTGAGTACTTAAAAAGAGTCTGGGTTAATTTGATTATAATGTAAAGGAATCAGAGGATTGACATGTAGAGGCTTCTGCCACGCAATCATACTTTTTTTTATATTCCTCGTCAGATGTTTCCCCATATCTGATCTAGTCCGGAAAGATAGGAATCTTTACTCTAATTTAATTGAATTCTATCATCAGCCTAAGCCTAGAGAACCAAGCGCTCTTTTCTAACTTTGATGCTGCCTCAAATAAATAGGCAATTTAATATCTAAGTTTCCACAACGTCTGGGCCTCCTTTACTTTCTGCATTTATTGGTGTTCGTAGATAGCGAGAAGATCTAATGAAAAGGCAACACGCGGGAACCCTTGACTGCCGCCAGCAACTTTTATAGAGCCCAATAGTGGCTAGGCTTCGTTCAATTCAATTATTCTCTCCTTTGAGATAGTCCTTTGATAGATCGAGCAGCCTGTAAGGAAAGGATCTTGTACCCGCCATGTCAAGGGAAGCGCATCTCGGATATCAAGCACGCATGCGACAGGCATCTCTTTCATTTCCCTAGCTCGGCAATGAGGACCTTCTCTTCCTGAGTACGCATCGGAAGGGAATCCCTTTTGTTGCCTAGCTTGGCCCTTCCTTTTAATCACTTTTCCAGTAGGCTACCCATCCTGTATTCGAGGAGAGACATTGAATAAGTTATCAAAGGGGATATATAACGAGTAGCCCAAAGATGGAGTTATTGTTGATGGATAGAAGTAGATAGTTCTCATGTCATCGGATATTGACTTTGGAGTCTCTCTTCGCTTGTCTTCTTTTTCATAGCTTGAAGAAGTAGCCAGTAAATAAGGGCTTTGATCCAATCATATTATAGTGACATGCGGATGCATGTAACTTTATAGTGATTCATCACTTCAGGAAACTCAGCACATCTCGAACTCTGAAACCGGCGAACCCTCCGTTTTTTCCGATGAAGAGCCAACCGAAGTCGCCAGCAACCAACCAAGGTAGAGTATGTGAGTCAGCGAAGTTCGGGTTATGGACGGGGTGCTTATTTTCTTATTTTCTTAGGATGGTCCTGATCGAGACCCATACCCATGCCCAGCATCAGAACCTGCGACTTGCCCCGGCATCCCTTACAACAATAGATGAAGACTTTATCCATACGTAGGAGCAGAATAAGTATATCGTTCTGTCGATGAAGCAGTTCGATACCCATCATCAGCAAAGTCCTCGACGTACAATCGTCGCATGAGATCCAAGATGCATGTATTACAGTCTGAAGCCAATCAGTCCTGGTAGGCGCACATCCGTTGCTTGTTCATTGCGGGTATGCGCAATCAGTACGAATCTTTGCTTTAAAAGTAGTACTAGCAGGAGGAGTAGCACTAGGAGTTTCCTCATCTCAGATGTTATCCAAGTGATGAAAAAGGAAGTCGATAGAGATTCATCCCCCTTTTCCTTTTTGCCTGGCACTGAAGAAGAAAGATCAGCCTTATCTGCTCTTTGCATGTTTTCATTGGACAAATACTGTTTGCGACGTGAATCGAGGAAGCTTTCGCCTAGGACTAATTCCACAGTAGAAACGGCTATGCGCACCAGCCCTTAGCATTAGTGCGTCTATGCGTGCTTTTAACATGATCTTAGTGCGGAGGATTGATTGCTTGTCAGGTGCACATTCAAAAGAGAGTGTAATGTAAGTAACGGTGGTGCGCTCTCCTTTGTTAGCAAGAAGCGGTTAGCGGGACTCAGTTCGAGGTTTTCTTCCTTTCGTGAACAGATGGGACTCTCGCCTGTCGGAGATAGCCTGGTCTTTAAAAGTATATGATTTCCGGGTTATTGAACTCCAAAATGCATTCCGATTGGGGAATAATAAAAGATGTTATTCACTTCAAGTGATCCCAATATTGTTAGCTAAAGCACTAGAGGGCGCGTTCTTAAACCTTTTCGATACGTGAAATTTAAGCAAGATCCCGTCGGTTCTATCTTTAGCGAAATCTTCCCTTAGTTAGCTTTGATGCCAGGTGATCAAAAGAGATTAACGAATAGAGATCAAACCTTCCTTAGCCCTTAGAGCTAGGGCGTACTAAGCGAATCAATTACCTTCTAGTTATCACACTCAGATAGAGGGAAGATTTAAGTATACCAACACGAGGTCAGTGGGCGATGTCTAAGCTGTGTCTACGAACATAAATATTTTACTTTTTAGCTTTAGCTGTCACTGCAATTGAAGCTTGGATTGGAGTGGAAGGAAACCTTTCGCTAAAGACCTTACCAAGAGTCTGAAAGCTGTCCAACCTAGGGTAGGGTAGGCCTTAGTAAATTCCGTAAAAAAAGAAATCCCGCAGCACCTAGCCCTATTTCCGTATATCCCCTATCTCGTAATGAAGTGCAAGGGAAGGGCATATCGAATTACTTGCTTTGTGTGCAGTAAGGCTTGAGATCAAAAAGAAAGACTGATACTCCCTGGCTTCCTTCCTCCTTATATTTGACTACTATTGAGTAACTTCCCAAAAACCGTCCGCCAGGAGCTTATATTACCCTAACTGCTGATATTCCAACAACATTTCGAGAGCAAGCCCTTCAGATTCACTTCCTAACAGAGCATTTCCTCCACCACCCATTATTCCAGCAAGAGCTCCAAGGCAAACAACGGTTACTGGAAAAGACTAGAACTAGAACAAGAACGTCATCAGTCCCAGAGCTCCTTTTCTTGCTAACTATGCCAGTTTTTTGTCTTATTCCTTAGACTATTTAACTCTGCCTATTCAATAGCAATTGATCTAAAAAGTCCCACAGCTGATGAAATGGCTGTCTATTCTAGCTCACAGTCAATCCAGGGTGAATCTCATTGTGCATCTACTTCCGCTCATCGAAAGTCTACCTCCGACTGAATCAATATCTCCTTTTCCCTTTGCTGCCACGGAGAGCGATGTTCCGCCTCTTTCTTAAACAGCTCTCGCTCATTCATGGAAGGTACCCTGAGCCCTTACTCTACCAAGAAGACAAGCGGAGCGATCAGTGGCGTTTTCTTTGTCTGTTAAGCCTCACAGCTATGGTTTTGATTCTTTTGTCGAATCCGAGTTCTTCATGGAATTAAGACCAGCCAAGCCGAACTAAAGCTCCACAACCCGTTCTTCCCGTTCAACCCTTCTCGTCCTGACTTTGCTTTCAATGGACCCCATCTGTATCCTTCCCAGCGACCCTGCCTGTGTCGACCAGCCAAGCAGATGTGATTCTGTCTCTTCCTTTCCTATTATCACTGACATTAGGGTTGACTCTCTCTCCTTGTTCGTTTCACTCCTTTCCGTGAAGAGCACACTAGGCACCAAGTCGCAGTGACAACGCCTTCCAGCGGTAGTCCTCCGGTAATAAAGCAAGAACAAACAATCATTCATCGGAGGGGGCGATCAAATGGAATCCGGCTTTCGAGCCTTCGTTTGCTGGATTGTTTTCAAGTCAGGCAGATACGTGCTCCTTTAAGACCTTTGATTGTCGCTCTTTGAACAGGCAGAGACGAACACACAATTCCAACGGCAGCAGGAGGAAGAGATACTTTCGAACCCGACACATCCACTGCACGATCCTTTGGAGCCGTAGTTCCGGGATTGGATTGCAAAGGGAGCGGGAATGCTTTGAAGCTCCACGAAGTCAAAGCCCGTTGACCGTTGACCTAGGAACGATCCATCTGTGGACTTTTCCGAAAAGGTGCTTTGCACTATATGCTGGCTCACCCGGTCCTTGGCTAAAAAAGATTCGAAGACACTCCTCAGGCTACTGAACTTAACTTTCAATAGCGTTTGCGTGAGCTATCGCTTACTCAACTTGCACAAAGCTACTTCAGTAGCTTTGCCTTCGCTACAATTTCCTGCGAAACTTGACTGACCTGTTAGGGCCTTTCCTCCATAGACATAGAAAGAAGCAGAAGCCTCACACCGGATTCAGGCTCTTTAAAAGGTCCTGTCACTCACTTTCCTGTCCCTATCTAGTCCACCAGCCAAGCCCAGTGAACCAGTCGATCCTCGGAGAAAGCTATTCTCCTAAAGGCCATGTGCTTAGAGTCTTGTCTCTTATGTTCTTAACTTGCCGGATATCCACTTGCCATATAGATTTTTTTAAGGGACACTCTCTTTACTATCATTTATCTTTCATTAGAACAATATCCTCGGTCTCGGTCGGGCAATCACTCAATCAATCGCCGAAGTCATTCAGGTCTTTTCTTTCTTTCCTGCGAGTGTTGAAGTGGGGAAGCCCGGATCAACCCGTCGAAAGAGAAGCCATCTCAGTCTAAATGGAAGTAGACCAAGTAGTTTCATAGGAAGAAATGTGAAAGTAGGGGCTGCTAAGCGCCCAGACCCAGAATTAATTTAAAATGGAGTTCTGGGTACCGGTCAAGCAGAAATAATATGAATAGCGAGCCAGCACACTATTTATTGATTGGAAAGAGGGGACTCTCCAAAGCAAAGAGAGGCCCGAGCGGAATGAAGTTGTGCTAAATGAACGAGTTGTCCTAAATGCCCCTTGTTAGCTGTCGCAGGAAGTGGTGAGGGCTCTGGAAGTGAGAAGCAAACTCGACCAAAGGACAGGACAAGTCTGTTCCTGCTTCGTTTTCTGTTCCCGATTCAATCTTCCCACTTTTCTCTCTGCTAATGAGAATATCACTTTCAATGGGTGATGGCTCGACTCAGTCTTCCTAACCCCCAGTTTAGGAGATACGTAATGGCTCGCTCCGAGCAGCTCTTGCACCTCCTAAGATTGATACCGGAAGGCGAGCAATTGACCTTGGCTGCAGTTGCTGTTAGAGCGGCGTTCTTTGTTGTTGTTGCTGTCAGTTTCATTCTTTCGATGTCTGAAGTAGATCTTGTTATCAGTTCTGGAATCTAAAAAAGAGTATGGATTTCCGACTCACAAAAGAGTTGGTTTTCTATATGTATTTGGGTGTATCTGTAGCTAGGTCGCTTTGCTTCATCGACAGCCTGTAGCTAGGCTCAGTAAGCTAACGCGATGTAGTAAGTCGACTCATCTTCCACATCCGGAAAAGAACTCCTCCTATGCTATGCTATGATAGGTACAACTAGTGCTTTGATTATAAGCTTTGAATTGACTTGCATAATGTCAGGCGCGCGATAAATAACACCTTCGTCTGCCCTGCACTTCTCTCTCTTCACGTACAGTTCGTTCTCACGCAGCACGCTGAAACCCTAGTTTGTTCAAGGTATTCTTCCAACGTCCGTATAGTCACTCAAAAAGTCAAAAAAAGACGAAGAAAGAGACGCATCGGAATCAACAGCCGAAGATGTCGAATCTTAAGAAGATGACTTGACTAAAAGGCAGCAAGAGCAGACGCTCAGGCAACAAAACCAAGGGTGGTTGGGCCAATCCAAAGGCTCGCTCGCTAGGGTAATTGGCTTGGCCCCTATGCCTTTGATGTCGACGACGAACACTGACTCCCTCCGCATTATGCGTACCCGGCCCTAGGAGAAATCTTTGTACGCCGGAGGCCTACGCCTTTGTTTCCGAAGGGCTATCTCACAAGTTGGGGGTGGCATGCATGGGTCAATCCAAAAGATTCTTTTATTTTATTTTACTTATACTTATCCGGTCCGGTTCTGAAACCTCCAATCCAACAGAGGAAAGAAAGAGTTGCTGCTCGCATCGTTCTTCAATTGATCGATGGCATTTCCCAGGGGAGAGGATGGAGTGCTATATGCAAAAGGGCAGGTGCCCTATTTCCCCCAGTTATGGAGTGCTATATGCAAAAGGGCTGGTGCGCAGATATGGGGTTAGTGAATCTGATCTTTCCGCCTTGAAGACAAGCAACCTGAGGAAAGTGGATTGCTAATCTGAAGCATGCAAGGAACCCTCTCGAAGTGAGCAGAATAAGAAGGGCTATTGTGGATCTATTGCAGAATCAGCAAACTCTACTCGCTTTCAAGCAGCAGCTTCCGCAGAACCCGAGTCTAGCGGTTCAACCGAAACCTGCCAGTCCTTATCCGTGTTAAAAGGTACTGTGCTAACTCTTTCTCTTTAGTAGTGGAGATGCAGTTTCCAAGCGATGAACACTAACTTCAACAGGCAAGCAAACAAATCTCAGTCTTTCAAATCCTCACGAGGAAATAGTGAAGTTCAGTACATCAAAATCTCTTTTTCGACCTGCAAAAGCCAAAGCGA
>JAREIK010014016.1:0-127500 GCA_029783825.1 Sapria himalayana
AATATTATATAATATATAGGCTTATAAAAGAAGTAAAAATTAAATTAAAAATTATTATCTAGTAATATTTTACTTTAATTTGAATCAATTTGGATTTTGTAAATATTTTTTAATTAATCTATCTTATTATTAAAAGTTTATTAATTTAATTTTTGATAATTATTATAATATCCATAAAAATTGTTTATATTGAATTTATATAATATAATTATAATATTATTATAACATAAGATTGTATTCACATTTCAAAAAATTTTAAATATTTTATATTTTCAAAGGTTATAACCTAGAAATGAGAAAAAATTACAAATTTTTTTTTGTTATTTTATTGTTTAAATAAACTATAAACTACTTAATGCCTTAAAACATAAATCCTAAACTCATAATCAAAAAGCCTCTAAATACTTGAACCATTAACTTGTATCCATTAATAATAAATCATAAATCTCATTTAATTTTTATTCAGTATATTTAAATTTTATTATAATTATTTATATGTTTATTCTTATAGAAATATTAATTACAAAATAATTATCAGTAAGACAATCTATTTTTTAAATTAAACCGGTGTACCCTAAATAATAAGTATACATCTCATTTTTTTTATTAATAATTTTAAATATTCAAATTTTATTATATTTGTTTATTTTTTATATAAATATTAATTACAATAATTTGAGTTACACAAATATATTTATATAAATTATTTTTCATCAAAATTAATATAGATAAACTTTTTAAAAAAATATAATTTTCAAAACAAAAAAATTAATATATATAATATATGGTGCTTTGCTTCTGGATCATTTTAGGTTTTGTAATTATATTTTGATTGATATCTATCTAATTAATAATAGATTATTAATTTATTTTTTGATCATTTTAGAATATTTATCATTAAATTGTTTATATTGAATTTATATGATATATTAAAATATGATTATTATAACTAATATTGAATTCACTTTTGAAAAAAATTTAAAAATTATTATATTTTCAAAGACTATACCTTTGAAAATATCAAAAAATAATAAAAATAATTTTTTGTTATTTTATTTTTTAATACAAAACTATAAACACTAAATTCACACACAGTTAATCATTAACTCCTATAACCCCGTAATGCCTAAATATACCATAAAATTATATATGCTCCTTAATAATTAGTAAATTTATATTTATTTCATTTATATAATTTTAAATATTCATTTTAATTATTATTAGTTTATTTTTATAGAAATATTTATTGCAAAAATAATTATAAGTGCGACAATATATTAAATAATTTATTTTTAAGAAAAAAACTATATGCTTATAAAAGAAGTAAAAATTAAAAATTAAAAATTATTATCTAGTATTATATTTTACTTTAATTTTGAATCAATTTGGGTTTCGTAAATATTTTTTAATTAATTTCTATCCTATTATTATTAGTTTATTATTTAAATTTGATCATTATTATATCTATCATAAATTATTTATATTTAATTTATATGATATATAATTATTAATATTATTATAAACAATATTTTATTCACATTCAAAAAATTTTAAATATTATTATATTTCAAAGGTTATAAACTATGAAAATGATAAAAAAATAACAATTTTTTTTGTTATTTTATTGTTTAAATGAATCCTATAAACCACTAAATGCCTAAAGACATAATCACTAAACTCCTAAACAACAAACCTCTAACTACAAACCATTAAATTGTATACATTAATAATAATCATAAATATCATTTTAATTAGTATTCAGTATAATTTTAAATTTTTATTTTAATTACTCATCAGTTTATTTTTATAGAAATATTAATTTCAAATAAAATTAGTGATACAAATATAATTTAAATTAGACCAGTATGCCCTAAATAATAAATATGTAAATCACAATATTATTTATTTCATTATAATTTAAAATATTTTTTTTATTAGTTATTTGTTTGTTTTATCTAAATTAATTACAAAATAATTATGAGTTAGATAAATTATTTATATAAAATATTTTTCATAAAAAAATACAGATAAACTTTTTAAAAAGAGAAAAAAATTCAAAAAAATTATTATATAGTAATATATTTTGCTTTGCTTCTAGATCATTTTAGGTTTTTTATTATATTTTAATTGATATCTATCTTATTAATAATAGATCATAAATTTATTTATTGATTATTATTAGAATATTTATCAATAAAATTGTTTATATAGAATTTATTGATATATAATATAATGATTATTATAACTAATTATTATATTCACTTTTGAAAATAATAAAAATTATTATATTTTCAAAGGTTATAACCTTTAAAATATCAAAAATAATAAAATAATTTTTTAGTTATTTTATTTTTTAAATAAAACTATAAACCCTAAAGCACCACACAGTAAATCAGTAAACCATAAATCCCCTAATGTCTAAATACATAACCATTAAACCGCTATAAACTATTAATAATTAATAAATATAATTTTTTTTTTAATTATTATAATTTTAAATATTCATTTTAATTATTTTATTTTTATTTTTAAGAAATATTTTCTACAAAATAATTATGAGCGCCACAAATATATTTAAATAATATATATTTAATCAAAGTTATATACGCTTATAAAAGAATAAAAAATTTAAATAAAAAATTATTATCCAGTAATATATTGTAGTTTAATTTTGAATCAATTTGGGTTTTGTAAATATTTTTAATTAATCTCTATCTTATTATTATAGTTTATTGATTTAATTTTTGATTATTATATAAATTTTATAAATAAATTGTTTATATGAATTTATATGATATATAATTATTATATTATTATAACTAAATATTGTATTCACATTTCAAAAAATTTTAAATTTATTATAATTTCAAAGGTTATAACCTATAAATGAGAAAAAATTACAAAATTTTTTTAGATATTTATTATTGTAAAAAAAACCTATAAACCACTAATACATTAAACATAATCGCTAAACCTAACGACAAAACCTCAAAATACTTAAACCTTAAACTGGTGCATTAATAATAAATCATAAATCTCATTTTAATTTTTATTCAGTATAATTTAAATTTTTATTTTAATTATTTATCAGTTTATTTTTATAGAAATATTAATTACAAAATAAATTATTAGTGAGACATATCTAATTTAACTTAGACCAGCATACCCTAAATAATAATAATACATCTCATATTATTTTTTTCATTATAATTTAAAATATTCATTTTAATTAGTTTATTTCTTTTATTTTTATAAATATTAATTACAAAATAAATTATGAGTTAGATAAATATAATTTATTAAATTATTAATCAAAAAATATACATAAACTTTTTAAATAAAATAAATTTCAATACAATATTTTTATTTAGTAATATATTTACGTTCCTTTTGAATCATTTTAGGTTTTCATTTATATTTAAGTAATGAATCTAATTCATTATAGATTTTAATTTATTTTTTAATAATTATTAGATATCTATCAATAAAATTCTTTATATTAAATTTATATTAATATAATTATTATGATTATTATAATAAATATTGTATTGACTCTTTAAAAAATTTAAAATTATTATATTTTCCAAGGTTATACCTTAAAATCTGAGAAAAAATATAAAAATAAATTTTTTGTTATTTCATTTTTTAAATAAAACCTATAGATCATAAAATGCATATTACTTAAATCAGTAATCTCATAAACCCAGGAACCACTAAATACATAAACCTTTTAACATCTATATACTACTTAATGACTATAAATCTCATTTTTTGTCTCATTTTTTATGATTTTAAATATTCATTTTAATTATTTATAGGTTTATTTTTTACAAATTTAATTAGAAAATCAATTTTGAGTGAGACATATTATTTAAATAATTGATTTTAATAAAAAAAATATAAGCTTATAAAAGAGAAAAATTTTAGAAATTAAATATTATTATTTTTATAATAGTTTATTAATTTAATTTTTTGATCATTATTATAATATTATTATTAAAATTGTTTATATTATTTATATGATATATAATCAATAAGATTCTATAATTATACTTAGTATTCACATTTCAAAAATTTTAAATTATTTTATTTTCAATGTTATACCTTTAAAAATCAGAAAAATCTAAAACAAATTTTTTTATTTTTATTATATAATAAAACCTATAAGCCACAAATACCTATAAACATAAATTACTAAACTCCTAAACAACAAAACTCCTAAATAATCAAACCAATAAACCGGTATACCATATTTAATAATCATGATCTCATTTTAATTTGTATTCATTATAATTATAATTCATTTTAATTATTTATTAGTTTATTTTTTATAGAAATATTTATCACAAAATAATAATGAGTGAGATAAATATAATTTTAATAATTTATTTTTAATCAAAAAAATAAAAGCTTATAAAAAAAAGTAAAATTTTAAAAACAAAATTATTATTTAGTAATATTTTTTACTTTGATTTTAAATCATTATATATGGGTTTTTCAATTATATTTTAATTGGTATCAATATTATTAAATAGTTTTATTATTTATTTTTTTGATCATTATTAAATATCTATCAACAAATAAATACTTATATTGAATTTAAACGTATTTAAGTTTACGATTATTATAACTAATTATACATTTACATTTAAAAAAATTAAAAATTATTATATTTTCAATGTTATAACATTTGAAATGATAAAAATCACAAAATAATTTTTTATTATTTTATTATTTAAATAAAACTTATAAACCACTAAATACCTAAACATTTAAATCTATAGACTCCTAACCACAGAACCCCCTAAATACTTAAAGCATTAATCCTATAACCTAAATAATAAATGATAAATCTCATTTTTATTTGTATTCATTATAATTTTAAATATTCATTTTATTTATTTTTTTAGTTTATTTTTATACAAATATTAATTACAAAATAAATACGAGATATATAATTTAAATAAATTATTTTTTATTAAAAAAATATAAGCTCATAAAATAACAAAATTTAAAAAATTTAATATTTTATTTAGTAATTTAATTTACATTGATTTTGAATTATTTTGTGTTCTGCAAATATATTTTAATTAATATCATCTAATTAATAATAGTTTATTAATTTATATTTTGATCATTATAATAAAATATATTATAATTTTTTTATATTGATTTACAACAAATATTATTATTAATTATTAACTAAGTATTGTATTCATATTTTAGAACTATTAATACTTATTATATTTTCAAAGGTTATAACCTTTGAAAATACGAAAATTCATAAAAATATTTTTTTTGTAATTTCATTGATTAAATAAACTTATAAACACCAAATCGTAAACATAAATCATAAATTCCTTAACCTCAAACCACAAAAACATAAACAATTAAATAGTTATAGCCTAAATCATAAATCATAATCTCATTTTTATTAGTATTCATATATTTTTAAATATACATTTTAATTATTTATTAGTTTATTTTATAGATATAAATTAAAATTAATTATTAGTAAGAAAACTATAATTTAAATAATTTATTTTTCATAAAAAAAAATATATGCTTATAAATGGATAAAAAATTTAAACATTAAAATTGATATTTAGTAAAATATTTCACTTTGATTTTGAATCATTTTAGGTTTCAAATGTATTTAAACAAAATTTATCTTATTAATATTGTTTTATTATTTTTTTATGATCATTAATATAATATATATAATAAAATAGTTTATATTGAATTTATATTATATATAATTAATATGATTATTATAACTTCATATTGCATTTACTTTTCAAAAAAAAAATTAAAAGTATTATATTTTCAAGGTTATAACCTTCAAAATTGAGAAAAATGACAAAATAAATTTTTATTTATTTAATTTTTTAAAAAAACCATAAACCTCTAAATGACTAAAAACTAAAATGACTAACTCCTAAACCCCGAAGCCCATAAATAATTAAATTATTAAATTAGTATAGTCTAAATAATAAATCATAAATCTAATTTTTATTAGTATATAATCATAATTTTAATATTATTTTTATTATTTATCAGTTTATTTTTATAGATATTAATTATAAAATAATTATTAGTGAGACAGATATAATTTAAATAATTTATCTTTCTTCAAAAAAATATATGCTTAGAAAAAGATCAATTTTAAAAATAAAAATTATTATTTTAGTAATATATCTTATTTTGATTTTGAATCATTTAGATTTTACAATTATATTTTATTTTATATCATTCTTATTAATACTAGTTGATTAATTTATTTATTGATATTATTATAATATATATTAATAAAATTATATATATTTAGTTTACATTATATATAATTATTAATGATTGAACTAAATATTATTTTATATTTAAAAAATATAAAAATTATTATATTTTCAAAGTTACCATCTTCAAAAGTTAAAAAAATCAAAAATTAAATTTTTTGTTTTTTCAGTCTTTAAATAAAAATTATAATCACTAAGTCTAAACATTAAATCACTAAACTTCTAAACCACAAAATACCTAAATACTTAATTTATAAATCCGGTATATCCTAATAAAAAATAATAAATATCATTTTTTGTATTATTATAATTTAAAAATAAGCATTTTAATTATTTATAGTTTATTATTATATTTTATAATTTACGAAATAATTATGAGCATGACAATATAAATTTAAATAAATATTTTTAATAAGAAAAATATAAACTTATAAAAAAAGCAAAATATTAAAAAAATTATTATTTAGTAATATATTTTACTTTGATTTTGAATAAATTTAGATATTGCAAATATATGTTAAATAATACTATCTTATTAATATATTTTATTAATTTATTTTTTGATCATTATTATAATATCTTGCAATGTAATTATTTATATTGAATAAATGACTTATAATTATTAAGATTATTATAACTAAATATATTTTATATTGAAAAAAATTTAGAAATTATTATATTTTTCAAAGGTTATAAACTTCAATATATAGAAAAAATAATAAAATAATTTTTTTGTTATATCATTGTTTAAATAAAATTTATAATCCACTAAATGCCCAAAACACTTCAATCTCTAACTCCTAAACACAAAAGCCCCTAAATACTTAAACATTTAAACTCGAAAATCTTAAATATAATTTAAATAATTTTTAAAATTATTAATTACAAAATAGGGTTTGCAATTATATTTTAATTTATATCTATCATATTAATAATAGCATATTATTTTTATTTTTTTGATAATTGATCCCATATTCTAAAATACAATTGTTAGATTTAGTTTATGTTATATATAATATTAATGATTATATTACTAAATATTGTATTCACATTTTTAAAAATTTTAAAATTATTATATTTTCAAATATTATAAACTTTGAAAATGTGAGAAAATATCAAAAATAATTTTTTTGTTATTTCATTGTTTAAATACAACCTATAAACCACTAAATGCCTAACACTTAAATCAAAAACTCCTAAGTAGAAAAATCCTTTTAAAACTGTATACCCTAAATAATAAATATAATCTCAATATGTATTTTTTTCATTATAATTTAAAATATTCATTTTAATTATTTATTCATTTATTTTATATAATATTAATTACGAAATAATATGAGTAGACAAATATAATTTATATCAATTATTTTCATCAAAGATATAGATAATCTTATAAAAATAAGAAAAAATTTAAAAAGAAAAATATATTATATAGTAAATATATTTGCTTTCCTTCTGAATCATTTAAGGTTTTTTAATTATATTTTAATTGATATCTATCTTATTAATAATATATTATAAATTTATTTTTGATCATTATTAGAATATTTATCAATAAAATTATTTATATTGAATTTATATGATAAATAAATATAATGATTTTTATAAATAAATATTCAATTAGACTTTTGAAAAAATTTAAAAATAATTATATTTTCAAAGGTTATAACCTTTGAAAATATCAAAAAATAATAAAAAAAAAAAATTTTGTTATTTTATTTTTTAAATAAAACCTATAAACCACTAAATACATATCAGTTAAATCAGTAACTTCTAAACCCCGTAATAACTAAATACATAAACCATTAAACCGCTATATACTACTTAATAATTAGTAAATATATTTTTATTCTATTTATTATAATTTTAAATATTCATTAAATTATTTATTAGTTTATTTTATAGAAATATTTTATTACAAAATAAATTATGAGTGCGACAAATATAATATAAATAATTAATTTTTAATCAAATATATATATATATACGCTCATAAAAGAAGTAAAAATTTAAAAATTAAAAATTATTATCCGGTAATATATTTTACTTTAATTTTGAATCAATTTGGGTGTTGTAAATATTTTTTAATTAATTTCTATCTTATTATTAATACTTTATTAATTTAATTTTTGATCATTATTTTAATCTATCAATAAAATTATTTATATTGAATTTATATGATATATAATTATTAATATTAATATAATTATACATGGTATTCATATTTCAAAAAATTTTAAAATTTATTTTATTTTCAAAGGTTATAACCTTTGAAAATCAGAAAAAAAAAATTTTATTTTTATTATATAAATAAAACCTATAAACCACTTAATGCCTAAAATCATAAATTGCTAAACTCCTAAATGACAAAACCCCTAAATACATAAACCATTAAACCGGTATACCCATATATAATAATTATAAATATCATTTTAATTTGTATTAATTATAATTTTAAATATTCTGTTTAATTATTTATTAGATTATTTTTATAAAAATATTAATTACAAAATAAATAATTAACGAGACAAATATAATTTTAATAATTTATTTTTAATCAAAAATAATATACAAGATATAAAAAGAAGTTAAAATTTAAGAACAAAAATTTATTATTTAGTAATATATTTTACTTTGATTTTGAATCATTATAGGTTTTGCAATTATATTTTAATTACTATCAATCTTATTAATAATAGTTTATCAATTTATTTTTTGATCATTATTATAATATCTATCAATAAAATTACTTATATTGAATTTAAATTACTTATAATTATTAAGATTATTATAGCTAAATATTATATTTACATTTGAAAAAAATTTAGAAATTATTATATTTTCAATGGTTATAACCTTCAAAAATGATAAAAAATCACAAAAATAATTTTTTTGTGATTTTATTATTTAAATAAAACTTATAAACCACTAAATGCCTAAACATTTAAATCTCTAGACTCGTAAACCCCAAAATCTCTAAATACTTAAACCATTAAACATATATAACCTAGATAATAAATAATAAACCTCATTTTATTTGTATTCATTATAATCTCTAGACTATAAGTCATGCTGGGACATAGTTAAATGCGATGTGTAGGATGATTGAGTTAGCTTCTTCAAGAAAAATTAGCTCCCGAAATCCTTCTACAACATCATGATCTCTATATTCCGCAAGGAGAACCAAGCAATTTGGAAGGACTGGCGACCGCTCAGACTTTGCAATGTGTCGTATAAGATTAATTCCAAGATGCTAGACACGT
This sequence comes from Sapria himalayana, assembly GCA_029783825.1. Classification (NCBI taxonomy): domain Eukaryota; kingdom Viridiplantae; phylum Streptophyta; class Magnoliopsida; order Malpighiales; family Rafflesiaceae; genus Sapria; species Sapria himalayana. Next base: position 9,557 of record JAREIK010014016.1, read on the forward strand.
GGATTAAGACAATTCTCCATAAGTGCATATCAGAGAATTAGGTTTGCTTTGTGCTGGGGAAGAATATATTTAATAATATTCTTCTGGCATAGGAAATAACTCGTCTGATTTTCAATGAAAACAAGAGGTCAACCTCTTTCTAAATTAAGACAATATGGTGAAAGCATATGATAAGGCCAGGGCGGACTGGTCTTAACTGGGTAGGTATTCACCCAGTTTAGATTCCGCGTGGAGTGGAACAACATGATCGACATGTGCATCTCCCATAATTGGTTCTCAATTATGATTAATGGGAAGACATTAAGTTTCTTTTTGTCCACTTTGAAGGCTCCGGTAGGGTGATCCACTGTCACCAACCCTCTTCGTCCTAATGGTAGAGTACCTCTTGAGGCGCCTTAATGAGCTCTACGAGAAGTACTCGGGAGTCAATTACCTCTTGGGTAGTAATGTATCAGTCAGCCACTAAGCTTATGTGGACGACACCATTATCTTCACTAATGGCTCTTGAGCAGCGCCATTAGGAAGGCAAGGGAGATGCAGCATAGAACAAGCAGATTTCAGGCCAGACCATTAACTTTTTGAAGGACAGTTTTTACTGTAAGAAAAAAAATCAAAGTGTAACTTCCCCATCACGTACTTGGGCATTTTCCTTTTCAAGGGGCACAACAAGAGTGTATATTATGATAAATTCTTGACGAAATTCTATTCTCGAATAAAGAGTTAGCTGAACAAGTTGCTTTCGAATGGAAAAAATATATTATTGATCAGGCACGTTCTCGACTCACTCCCCCATAACCTTACAAGGGATTGAGTCGAATATAATTTCATATTTTTTTCATCATCAATAAATTATATAACCTTATAAAAAGAAAAAAAAAATAAAAGTCAAAATTTTATTTAGAAATATGTTTTATTTAGATTTTGAATTATTTTAGGTATTATAAATATATTTTAATAAATATTTATTTTATTTATAATTATTTATTAATTTTTTTTTTCATTGTTATAATACCAATCAAGAAATAAACTTATATTAAATTAACATGATATATTATTCTTATGATTGTTACGACTAAAATGTTGAGTAAAAATATAGAATTTAGATTGGAAGAAAATTTAATTATTTTATTTCAAAAGTAAATAAAAAAATGTAACAATTATTTAATTTAAATAATTTATTTTAAACTAAAATAAAATAAGAAAATGTAACAATTATTTTAATTCAAAAGTAACCTTTGAAATTATTTTATTTAAAATTATTTATAGGTTTATTTTTATATAAATATTAATTACAAAATATATTATAAGTGACCCAAATATAATTTGAAAAAATTTGATTATGATCAAGAAACTATATAATCTTATAAAAAATTATAGAAATTTAAATACTTAAAAGTATTATCTAGCAATATGTTTTCCTAAGATTTTCTATAATTTTATAAATATATTTTAATAAATACGTTTGTTATTTACAAGAGTTTAATAATATATTTTACTGTCTTTATTATAATATCATTCAAGAAACTAGTTTATATTGAATTAGCATGATATATTATTCCTAAAATTATTATAAGCAAACATAGTCAAGTGAGAGAATGTAACATTAATAAGGATAAGTTAAACATCACTATGCCAACATTGAAAAGCTATTTGAGATTTATAACTTTTTTTGCTATAAAATAAGATTTCTCTCCTTGAAATATATCATAATCTCAATTTTATTTTAGCTTGATAATTTTTTATTATATTATTTAGTTTATCATGTTAGGATTATATTTTTTATTTTCTATTTATTATCGTGGGTTTTATTTTTATAATATAACATAACATTTAAACTCAATGCCAAAATAATAAATGCATTAATAAAATATTGGGAACAAAGGAACGTGATACAAAATTATAGCATTAATAAATGCTTTAACATGGCATTCAATAAATGTTTGATGAACTACAATTTTAACAAATGAAAAAATAGTTTTTTTTATTTAGAACACAAAATGAAAAAATATTAATAATGTAATTCCTCATTACACCAATACTGCCGCAGCCATTTCAGCAACCATTTTATTTTTAAGTAGATAATTTTAACAAAATAACTAAAATTTGTGATGAAAAGACTTTTTTTTTCAAAAACATGCTCGTTGCACAAATCCTAGTTAGTCAAGCAGAGTGATCTCGCATATCAACATTAAAATCAAACATACGCACTTACTTTTAAATAAAAGATTGTGTTTACTCTTTTTAGAAATAATCATCATTATCATTGTGAAAATATTTTCTTAATATTTTCATAGAATATTGTATAAATAATAATTCTACAAATAATTTAACCATTTATCAAACTTCTAGTCTTTCATATATATCCAACTCGTGATTATTTAAATTCATCATTTTTATTCAAATTTTAATCTACTTTTTAAAAATTCACCTTGATTTTTTCAATCATTTATTTATTTGAGTCATATATAACTTCTTTTTTAATTCCATAAATCGATACGATACTCTATTTTTTTTTACATAAATAATTCCTAAAAATATCTTATTTATTTTATTTTTAATTGTATCCTCGCGGATTTTATCAAATATCCATCTTGATATGTATTTCTTTATTATTTAATTTATTTTTCTTATTATTTCTTTACTTTATGCTTGGGAGCACCTTATGAGCATTTTGCCACAATCATCTTATGATTGAGAACACCCCACGAATAGGTCCCAATCCAAGTAGCCTAGCATTTGTAAGTAACTCTTATTTGTATGTTTTATCTTTTTGATTATAAAATTATTATTATTATTATTTTGTATTATGCACATTATGATTATGTGCATATTAGACATACTCCACATGCATTTGTCATGACAAAAAAAAAACTAAAAATTAATATGCTGAGCCTTGAAGAATTGTGAGAAACTTTATAATGTTTGATAAAAATTCTAGAAAGCTCTAAAGGCTTCAACCCATCTTCCATTTCTAAAATATTTTATGAATTTCTAATGTAGTATAATTATGACATGTGACATAATTTGAATCATTGATAAATGAGAGCTTGTGTGTATAATATTGTGAATTTAACTTTTATTAATTTGTAACACACTCGTGATGCACAGTAGGCAAGACGGGAGGAGGATGTACCTAGCACACAAAGCTCTCACTTTAGCATATAATATATGAAAAATTAATATCTTAATAATATTATTCTCAAAAATCAAAAAGACTACGTCTAATAAGCTTCGCACTCAATATCAACAATCCCTAGAAAATAATATTTATTATTGTACAAAGACCTAACTTGCGATACATACAAATTACATAATAACTTCTTGGATTATAAGTCATCTCAAAATTATTTTTGTCCGGACATTTTTAATTATTGAATTCTTATGAAATTCAGTATGTTATTATTTATATAATCACAAATAAATCCTAGTGTGGGCCGACTATTATTATCATAGAATAGGCCAAGTAAATCCTAGATGCACTATGTATGTGCACATTAGCATGCACTTTGCACCACATGCACGCAAAAAAATGCTAAATTGTATGCAATAGATTGTTGGTGCAATGTGCAACACCAATCCATTGTTGGTGTCAAAATTTGTGTGTAGGAGCAAGTTACATTGGTGAAAACGAGGGAGCATCTATATGGTAACATTATGCATATTGCATAAATAAAAAAATTTCTAGCAATAGACATATTATACAAATAAATGATATATCAAAAAAAGTTATGCCAATTATTTTCATAAAAAATATTCTAATGGCAACTTCTTACTTGCTATTATCATAACCATATATTAGTTCTCACGTAATTACTTCATTGTGATGCTGATAATAGATCATATAAAATTTTTCTAAGTAACAAATATTTCACATCCACCAAATAATATAGTTCTAGTGACTAATATTATTATTTTAGATACCGAGTCACAAATTGATCAACTAGTAATCATATCATAGATAATTTCTATTTGTTCAATATTTTTTATTTTTTTCCTTGATATGATAATAGTAAATATCAAACTATCAAAAATTATTTAATGTTACAACATTAAACTTAATATTTTGTTTCTTTCATGTATTTGTTTCATCCCACATTAAGTTGACAATCTTTTTCATAAAATTATCTTTAAATTTAACTCAGACTCTGACTAGAGATGTCAGGCAAGTCAGTTCAAGTCATAGAGCCTATTTTTGTGTGCTTAACAAGGCCATAGTGAGTGGTCAAGATGACTATGAGGTATTCATGCATGGATTGATGACCCACTGGATAAATTGGTGGCCCAATTGCTATCAGATGGCAATCTAGGTTTGTACGAGAAAAAACTAGATGCTTTTAGGCTAGCCTTTGATCACATGTCATACTCCAGTCCGAGTTCATAGTTTGTATTACGCAAGGCACAACCAGAGCATGACTCAAATGTCATAATAATAATATATTAAAATATATATCTGATATCTATCATACTTATTGTACTAATAATAATAATATATTACTCAAATTATAGTTTAGACATGTAGTGTTGGCACTCCCTTTTTATAATTTTTCTGAAATATTTTTGTAAGGATATAATTTTAACCAAAAATTATTATATCAACCAATTTTTTCTTCTATATGTTCTCATTGTGTCCTCTCAAATATTATATCCCAAAATGATATTATTTATTTTACCAATCAAAATTTTTGAAAATACATATTTTGTTCATGATCTCTCATCATTATGTATCAGAATAACACTTAAGATGACAAAGTATATCTTTTTAATTACTCCAATATTCAAAAAAGATTAAAATATTATTCATCTAAATCTGATAGAGCATTAAAGAGTAATAATATCACTTTTTTGAGTAAGATTGATATACTTATATGAATCTATTATTTTTCTTCACATTTCTATAATATCCTATTAATTAAGAGAGATATTTACTCATCAATTATTTCTAAACTTATTAATTCACATTATGATAATACTCATATCATTATCATGCATACTAATAAATATACAACAAATAACTCTAGAAAGATCAAGATTACCTTGGAATGAGAATATTTGAATCTCTCTTTAGTCCAAATAATCTGGTAGCTCTTAAGTCTATTTACTATCAACTCAAGATGATCCAAGATTAAAAAGAATTGATACTCATCTCATAAGGAGCTTAGCTGATTGGGACTTTTGACAATATCCAAGAGGTCACGAGTTCAAGTCTTATTGGTGGGAGGTACTAAGAGATATTTCTTACCTGCTCGATTCTCCGAATGCCAATGGGATGTAGGAGCCCACGTAAGTGGGCCCTAAAGTTCTTGGTTTCCAAAAAAAAAGACTTGACCACCTTTAAGTTAGAGTTAATACTAGAAAAATAAGACATACAATATGTTCAAATTTAGGTAGAATCTTCCGTCAAAACTAGATGATTCGATCATTGTTATTCTGATCTTGATCTTTCAATTTCTTTTTAAAAAAATAAAAAAAATTGCAGACATTACTCTATTTCACACGTGTTGTTGTTTTTTAACTATTATTTGGTGTCGTTTAGTACATCTCATAATGATATTATCAAATAGAATTTTTTTAAGACAATATCTCACTAAGTATAATATTGGACCATATTATAAGACAAAGAAACTAATACTTCAACCTACAAGAATATTTATTATTAGTTGCAATATAGATTTATTGTATTTTCTTTAAATAAAGATTTCCTACTTCATGAGAGATATATTATATTTCAAATAAAATATGTGATTGACATGTTCTCATGTCAATTAATCTTTAAGATTGTGCTCCATAAAATACTCCTATTGAGTAGAGTATTACTTTTTTATCTGATTTGAACTCTTGAGTTAAATATATTATATATAAAAGAATTATAAATAGATTAATTATTTAATTATGAATAAACTAGATATATTTTTTTATAATCGATAATATTACTTATTTCTTGGATTTTTCAAATGTTCCTCTAGATTATTTAACTATTACTAAATCAAATATAATTTATAGTTAATATAGTTAGTATGAATATTTCACGAGCTAAACTTGATTCACAAGTTTCTACTCAACCCATGACACAACTTAAGAATAATTTGTAACCTAGAATAAATTTAGCATGGAGCAAGCTGATGATTCAAGTCACCTAATGACAGATGATATTAAGGCACAAAGACTAACCTTCCAAACTTAGATTCTCCAAAGTCAAGCCACAAAGACTAATTATGCAACTCATCAAGATTTACTATGATGGATACAAATGAGCAACTCATCAAAGATTATTGTGTGCTATAGGCCAAGCAATTAGTGTACTATTGTACTTTTAGCATACACTTCAAAAGTTTAAATATTACAAGAATATTCATTATATATTTTAATTAAAAATAATAATTATACATGATAGAATGTAAGCTTGATCATATAAAAAATATTTGAATCTATCAAAATCTTTCATCATAAATTATGTATAATAAACTTCTTATGCTCGATAACCTCTAGAAACTAATAAGAATAAATATCTAAATTATGAACTCCTATGATAAAAGCACAAAAATTAAAAAAAAATACATGTGATAACCAAAAAAAATCATTTTTATGAATGTGTTGAATTAACTGGATGATAATTATTTTAGGTCATATGTGATATTTTACAATTTACAAATTGAATGAAGCATCTAGGTATGAAAATCACATGTGTTTTCATATACATCTTCCCTTTTATATATGATGAAGAAAAATATTCTTCATTTTCAAAAATAAAAAACTCATTCATTAAAAAATTATAAAAATAATATTTTAAGCCCTACAGAAAGTTATGGACTTTAACAAGAGATGGAAAAGCAATCCTTAAAGTATATCAAAAGTGAAATATGTTTATCTCTTTCAATATGGCATGTCCTTGCTTTAAATAAAAAAATATTTCAAAAGAAGATCGGAGTACATTGGTACACTAACAATATGAAATGAAGTGTGAAAAAAATAAAGAAATATTATGATATGTAATTATAGGACAAATTAATGTTGAGCCATTAAAAAATTACCAAAGAGAAAAAATATTACGGCATAAATTCATACTATTTCATAATTCTAAAAACATAAAAAATAAAAATATATACTTTATACCATTTTTTAAGAGAGAATCTGATTTATTATTTATCAACTCAATATGAAACAAAATTATTTTATTTTATCAAGAATTCTTTTATCCCACTCACTAAATTTAATGGAGGATTTGTCGAACAACCCTGATTACTTAACTCGTCTAGGACTCTCTAGAACAAATGCAACCAACACACAGTGAGTAAAGAACCACGCAGCATAACTGAGTAGTAGATGTGATTTAAACAGCACCCAATAAACAGGGACATTTGAAAAAGGCTACCAGGAAGAAGGAAAAAGCAAACCATTTGCATTGTCAACCGGCTCAACTAGTAAAAGAATCTCCTGCATTGCACTGAGATTTTCATCACGAGACAGAGAAGTATTTTCCAGGTCACGTATTGCCCTCTGCATCAGCTGCACATCCGTAGGTGTTTTCCACTCGTTCAATAATTCCTGCAACAGATATAAGGAGTTGTGAGGATCGTCGTGCTTTTTAGTAATGGCTAAATTCGCCCCGGAGAGTTTGTTGAGATGAGGAAAAAGCCGTGCTGGTATTATATCCCCCTAACGTACACGACCGGGTCAGAATGAACACAAAACGGAACGCGTCAAAGATCAAAATAAAACAATAATAGCAGGCACAAAGGGTTGTTCGAGGAGATGAGCGGCTTTCCCAGATCAGCGTCCCGGTATCATGTCCAACTTAATTACAACATCGCGATAATTTTTCATTCGATCAGACTAAAACACCGTGACTAAAAAAAGCATGGAATTCAAACCGTAATTTCTGTTTGACGCTGCTTAAGCCCGCGAGAAGATGGACGCTGGAGATATCGCGCTGTTTCGCTTAGCTTATCTGGATCTGAGTGCCCTGGTGAAATGGAAGTAGAATAAAACGCAATCCTGCTTTCTTCCAGAAAAACGAAAATAGAGAAACAGAAATTATGTACAAAATCACGAAAGAGAATTGCCGCTGGTACCAATTGCCCATTTAACATTCCATCTAGAAAATAAAAACCGCCGTCCAAAGGGTTCGCATCATTGCCACCCGAATCAGCAAACGGCTCCTCCAAGCGCAGAAGATCGGATTCATCGTTTGAGCCCGAGCCCGACCAGTATGGTAATTAGAACAAGGAAGATGCGTTTCCACGCTCTCCATGGGCAGCAACTGCAAACGAATCCGTTTGCACCGACAACAAGAACAACGCCGTCCGGGCCACCAACGCCCCCAAAGATTTGGGCAGCGCACTTCGTCGTCGCATGTTTTCTTCCCCCGCTGTATGAACATGGGACACATAATTTAAAAATACAAAGATAAATTTTAGAAATATAAAATTTATAGAAGTAAAATTAAATAAAAAAAACATGAGAGAGAGAAATTAGAAACAAAACTTTAGAAAGGGAGAAAATTTAGAAATATAAACTTTAGATACCCAAACATAATCCTTTCTTAATATCAAACTTGCATGGCGCAAACAAAATCTCTATAATAATAATTGCAGGTGAAAAATATACCGGTGTCAACTGAAGCTCATTCACCGGTTTTACAGATAATACTCCATTGTATTATCATTTCCATTGCAAATATTAGAGTTTAAAATTATAAAATTTTACATTTTGTATTTTATCACTTTGGTGATGACATGGCATTTTATATAGTATTTTAGATTTTATTTTTAAAAGTTAGTTAAATTTAGTCGAAGTTGTTTGCTAAAATATATAGTATTTAGGAGTTATTTAAAAAAAATAATTAGTTAAAATAGATAAAATAATATTTTAATATATTTTAATATATTTTAATATATTTTAAGTAGCTATTTTAGATAGACTTGTGAGAGATGCTTTTATGGTGGTGACATTAATTTTTATGGTGAAATTGGCACATACATGATATTCTAATAAAAGATATTCATCTATAATCTATATAAATTTCCAGGCCACATTTTTTATAGAGATTAAAATAATCTATAAATCATAGTGTCGTGATCCATGGTCTAAGAGATTTCATCTATTTTGTCTTATTTGTTCATTAGACAACTAATAAGTAAGGTATTGGGGATGCAGTGTTTAGGATTTGCAAATATTTTTATGCTCGATCTCTAGCATCTTGGATTCCACATGGTTAGTGGCAGGTATTCTTTTAACTTTAATTGTATATTAAGACTTCAAGTTGAAGAGTTAATATATAGGTAGAATAAATATTTATTATTATTTTTTTGATACAGTAACTTGTTTTGTGTTAGTATAACTTTTCACTTTTTTCATTAGTAATTATAGATTTAAACTTAACTTTTAATACATGTAAATTGATAAAATATAGTTTTTTTATATTCTCACTCTCTCTCTACCTATTTCTCTCTCTCTCTATGTCTATCTCTGACTCTCTCTCCACACACACACACACACACATATATATATATATATATATATATATATATATTGATTTAAGGTGTCAGGGAAGTATAAAATCAAGTTTATTTCAAATGGTAATGTATTAAAATCAAGTTTTTTTTCTTTTTAAACAAAAAAAAGTTGAAATTTTTATGTTTGAACTAGATTTGAATGTATTAAAGCTGGTTCCTTTAAACACTCACCACTTTTCTATTTGGGAAGGTTCTTGTTATACCTAAGCAGAGACATACAATTTAAAGACCATGTTTTAGCCACACAATGAGTTGGCAACCTCGGCTTTATTGGTTTTCCACTTGAGCTTTCTTTACGCCTATGTCAATACTTTAACTTTACTGTGTCTTATATAAACATCATTTCTTCCTTGCAGCCATGAATTACTCTATAGCATCTTTATTTTTGTCCCCAAGAATACTGGTCTAAACTAGTTAGCTGAGTTGTGTTTGTTGGCTAATCCTACAAGGTTGCTAACTTGCTATAGGTAACTAGCAACATAAGATATTTTTAGATAAACTATATTTATGTTTCATAAACAGATGCGATCATATGAATTTGTGGGGAGAACATTTTTGAGTTGCAGGTTAAAAGCAATAATTGCTTACTTAAGCATTACTAAAATTCCAACATAATCATGGCACAAGCATTCCCTGCTTGTTCATATTTTTGTGCCTTGTCCATGCAAAGAAGAGAAACAATTTAGATCACTTGTATTTATTGGTGGAATATTTGTTATGAACCTACTCTGTATTGTATGTTATCTACTTTGTAGTTTAGTTTACACACCCAAATAAATATTTGGATAGGCGCCACCAATCATAGAACACAACGTAACCTAAGTCTATCAGCCATGGCTCTATCGCTGATAATGATATATTGGGGATGGTAATTTTAGCTTCCATTCGGTTGGGTTGTTGTTCCACATGGTAGGTGTACATCCATGTGTATCAATTGATTCTTCTTGCAATAGTTTTTTTTTTTTTTTTGTGTTGATTGCAAAATGTGTTGAAGTTGGGTTTCTAGAATTTATGGTTCTTATTATGATCATGCATGATCGATTATTTAGTAGCTCCAATTCTTTTTTTTTTTTCCAAATATTAGAGGATAAATCAGACTAATTAATTGTACAACACTAAAACTTAATTATTTAATAATTTGATTTATTTTTTTAATTATGAAAAGTTTGGTATACCAAAACACAAATATTTTATTATTAGTTTCACCAAAATACAAATATCCCTATTTTGTTAATCCCATAAAAATTTAAAACTCATTAATACCCTTACAAAGTTTAACACCACACCATTATTAAAAAAGTAATAAAAATAACTTTTTTTTTTTGAAAACTATGTTATATGTATAGGTTATATGTATTTATACAAATAAGTGGATGCACATATACTCATGTTAGATACATATAGTTATATGTATTTTCATAAAAGAGTTTTTCCTAAAACAATGTTACACGAAATTGTCTTGGAAAAACTCACGTACAAAAAAATTGTATACATTTATTAATATATATGTGTAGACATGCATGATGACTTCATAAAAGTGTATAAAAAAAGTCATATATCTTTAAAGATGTATTCTTAGTCATATATATGTGCACACATACATACGATGATATATAACTTAAAATATAGATATAGTCACATATAAGCATATAAATGTATATGCAACTATATGAGTGGATACACATACATCCGACTATATATAGATGTATTCACATATATATGACTATATATGTGCATACACATATATACAACTATACACTTTCATATATATATACAACTATATGTATGTTTGCATACATACATGCAAGTATATATGTGCATTAACTTATGTTAATAAACATGTAAAAATTAAATACAATTACAATTATATAAATAATATGAGTATATATGTGTGTCCACAACTCTATGCAAGTGCATAATGTAATAATCTTATATACGACTATATAAATTATATACAATTATGGAGATGTTTACAAACAAATAAACACTCATATATAAATATATATATGTGTGTGTGTGCGTGTTTATATATATAGGTAATATTGAGATATAAAAAGTGTATGCATGCACATACATTCATATTTACTTGCACACACACACATACATATTTCTTACACATGTTTGTCTTTAATGTTATACATGCACATATACTTGTATATATGACTATGTATGCATTGTATGCTTTAAAACAGATACCATAATATATATTATTTTTTATCTTGTACTTAAATATTCTACTTTTTTTGATACGATTTATTTAGTACTTCTGAGAGGGGCAGCAGAATATAAATATTATGGTCGAGTACGGTACACAAGGATGAAAAAAAAAAAAAAAAAACAAGTGGCGCATGCCTCAGCCCAACTCAACCCGTTGGACACCTCTCTCTGCGAACCAAACGATTAAGAGACTTTTTGCCAGTGAAGCCGAAGTCCCCACCTGTCACCAACCACCAAAGCAAGCAGCAAAAATGAATCGAATTGAACTGAGTGCTTACATTTTTAGGTTAATATTAAATTGGGGCATTTTCTTGCACTAGGAGGGGGGAAAGCAGACCAGACTGCGAGAGCTGAAGTTAGCAGAATAAAATCACCGCAAGACGCAGTGTGGGAGAGCTAGAGCGGCACCAAACACAATTCAATCCATAAAACAAAGAGAGGAGGATGAAAAAAGAAAGAACACTTTAATTATTCTGTAAAAAGTTCAGCAACAATCGGCTCGAATCAGAAAAACTTTTCTCTGTGAGAAACAAAAAGCATTACAGGACCTCTGGAATGCAACACAAAAAAAATCATCAAATGGCAAACAAATCAATCAGAAAAGTTTTTTTTTTTTTTGGAATCGTGGCCTACGGCTAAGAGCACAAGTATAAGAGGAAAAAAAAAAGGAAAGTAAAAGTTGTAATTCAGACGGCCGGATCGGCAGCTGCGGGGCCGGCCATATTTTAGCATCCCATGACGGCACAATTATAGACAAAGCTTCCGGATGGCTTTCTCGCTAAGATTTCCCACTGAGGGGGGCCTTGGCCTGGAACCCAGGAGTTCAACTCGATCACTCCTCCGCCAAATGTCCGGGGACCGCCGATCACGACGAGTCTGTCCCCGCAGGCCCTGAATGCAAGCCCCCACCCATTCATAGAAGCCGCCTGTTCGGGAAGGCGGCCAAGTGTGGTCCACGTGTTCTCTCTCTTGTCATACTTTCTCACCTCTTTCAGGGCATAGTCGGCCGCATACAGTTCGTGATTGACAACCGCAACCAGTGGCGGCGCCTCGGTAGCTGCAGATATTTCATTGGCCCCGGTCGCAGTTCGAGCAGGAAACATGTTTGGGATCTCACTCCAAGACATGGTAGTTAGATCGTACACTTCCCCGGTTGTAAGCGCGCTTGAGCTACCCTCCCCTATTCCGCCAATAATATAGAACTTCCCATCCATGAACACCCCGGAGCACATTTTCCGAGCTCTACTCATGCTTGGAATGGTGACCCACGTGGCAGTGTCCGAATTGTAGAGCTCTGCCGAGCTCAGAAGTTTACCCGCCGGATCGCACCCACCGGCCAAGATTGCAATCTCTCCGAGACTGGCCGATCCAAACAAGCACCTGGGCGTGTTCATCTGGGTGCCGCAGGTCCATGTGTTTCTCAAGAAGCTATATCTATATATGACATGAGAAGATATTTCCTTACCAAAGACGAGCAGTTCGGTTCCGACCGCCAGCGATTCCTTGTCGGAGAACCTAAAGCATTCGTTCGACGCCATCACTGGTAGATGCATCCATCTGCGACGAATAGGATCGAAGGCATCCCATTCGAGTAGGCTGCAAGAAAAATATACCCAGTACTCGACGAGACCCATCAGCCGCCTCAGCTCGTATAACTTGCCGTTGCGGATGAGAGAGTTGAAGCTCTTGTTCAATGTCGCTATTGCTCCAAAATCTGACCTGGAGCAGTGAAGGAGGCAACTAACTGAGAGTTCTCGTCCAAGTGGATGGAAAAAAGAGCCTGAATCAGATTGAGCCTCCACTTGATGACTTTGATTACGAGATTCATTAATTAACTGGCCTGAATTAGCAAATGGAGACTCATCTTGATGCAGCCCATTTTGAATAATATAAAAAATTTTAAAAAAAAAAAAAATTCAAAAAACAATGAAGAAGAAGCTTCAATTAGTGATGAGAATCAAGGGGATTCGTATTTGCAAAACACATACAACTGATGAGTTATGAGTTGATTATAAATTTGTCCTCATCAAAGTATATTTTTAATCTACATTCACAATTTAAAAAGAAATTATATTTTTTCTTTAATCTAGATGATTCAAAGATTCAATTTGATAATAATTATATTTTAATCTGCATCTGAATGTCTACATAACTAAAATTCATTTAATTATATATTCATGATAAAAACTATTACTATAATATTAATATATTTTAAAATTATTTTAAATAATAACTTAAATAAGTATATTATTTTATCTTAGATAAAAAAATATCGATAAAAAGAATTACTTGACACAATAAAAATTAACTGAATAGTATACATTATGTAAAACAAGATATTGAAAGACCGACATTTAAAATTATAACACTTGGAAATAATCTTAAGATTGATCTTTTTAAGAAGACAGAAAAAATAAAAAACCAAAAGAAAACAAAGTATATTTAAAACAAAAAAAAAAAAAAAAATAGTTTCATTATATAATCAAATTAAATGATTTACAAATTAAAATAAATATTATTTTTAAAAATTATAATATATATGATTTGATATTAATATATAATTACTATTGAAAAAAAAGAAAAAAGAGATTAATGATATTGTTGGACAAAAAATAAAAAAGATAACATTGATAATGATGAAAATAATGATACTAGAATTTGATACGATAATGATTCTTTCGAAGATCCTTGTAGTGATAAAATAACAAAAAATAAAAGTAATAATAGAATTGAAACAAGTTTTGATTTTAGAATAAAAATAAAATTAGAAATCATAAACTTATGAGAATATAAAAAATAATTAATTAATTTATTATGAATTTCATAATGTTATTACTACATCCTAAGTGAATTTATTAATATTTTTCTAATTATTTATCTATGTGTTGATTTCTAGATTCATGCATGATTCCGCCTCAAGACTTGAACCTCACCTCAATTACGAAAAAAAAAAAAAAAAAAAAAATTCAAAGGTCATCTTTAGCCTTCTAAAACATTAACCATTTAATCAAGATACAAAATATATGATAAAAAAAAATAAAACTTAAAAAAAGATGAAAAATTAAAAAATTTTAATTAAAAAGATATAAATAGGATTGAGATTAATATCACCAATAATAAAAAATAATAATCACCGACTAAAAAATAATATTTGATTGTATAATAGAACAATTAATCTATTATACTTTGCATCTCTAACATTATATAAAAAATTATGTGAGAAATACATACATTTTAAAAAACTAAAATAAAGTAGATCATTTTAGATATTTGGAAAAAAGACAATGCCTCCCATATGTAAAGTCACTTAAATTGTTTCACTGTAAAAAATTATACTTATCCAAAAAATTATTAGTTCCATAATTGAGTAAGTTACTAAAATTCTATTAAATCAGTAGCATCGACACGAACTCATTTGCCTAAAAACCTATTATTAAAATTTTCAATAATAATCTCATTTTACAATAATTTAAAAAAAAATCTAAGGATGTGAAAAAAGAATCAATATAATATATAAATTATAAAAAAATTATTTACATGTAAAAATACATATTGATCTAATCACCTTAAAAAACATAATAATCAATACACAAAAAAATAATTAATATAAATCCAAGCAAATCAAAATAAAAAGCAAAATACTTAAAATTAAATCAAATTCGAATTCAATTATTCTCTTTATACAAAACAATGACTTTGAAAAAAAATATGATTAACCTGATGAGAACATTTTTTTAATTAAATATTTAAAAAATCCTATAATAATCAAAATTATACAAACTTACTATCAACATTCATATTGTATGATTCTTAGGTCAACTAATAAAAATGATAAAATAAATTATTAAAAGTTAAAAATAGAATTAATAATTAACAAATTTTAAGAATATAATAAAATAATATTTATGATGTGTGGTATTTAAACTAGTCACAATGCTATAACTTTTACATGTCTCACCATCTATTATATAAAATCAAAATATAACCATAATAAAAAAAAATTATTTTTCTAGAATTTTCTACCTCTATGAGGACTCAATGAATAAATTAGAATAAAATAAAAATTTTAAAAAAATATTTTACTAAAAATAAAATATTTAAAAAAAATTAATAATAGTTCTAATAATCATTAATATGTTTATTAGAACTATTAAAAAAAATTTCATAAATAATATATATCAAGCAACCAACACAGCAAGAAAAAAAATATATATTGTTTTTTATCTTTTTGAAAAAAATTAAAAATTAATTAAAAATATACTACATTGATTAGCAAACAACAAGAAATTAGCAATTAATGCTAAGCAAATAACTATAAAAAATATTATAAATGATAATTTACATTACATTTTAATTTTTTTATATCATTATAAATACATATTTATTTGTGAACTCTCAATGTTTACATTACAATTAAGTACATATACAATATTAATAATATTATTTAAAAATATTAAATATACCAAATTTAGCATCATGATTGTTATTAGATAAATCTTATACTTTAATTATTTATTGTTTATTATATCTTTGTATTGTTTGGTTATCGATACGAGTTATTGGATTAAGATAAAATGATTAAACAATATTTTATTATACATACATACTTGAATAAACAAAATAAAAAAACTAAAATTTTATTCTTAAAAAAATAAATTATATTTTACATTTGTAACACTATGTTTAATAGTTATAGCAATGGTATGAACATAAATATCATGATTAAAAATAATAAATTTTTTATTCAATTAGTTATGAATAAACAATAAAATTATTCATTAAATATGAATTAAATATCATAATACTTAATCATAAATTACTACATTTTTTAAATTGATATTAAAAATAATTTAGATATTTTAAATTAATAAAAATAATATCAATTTATCTTATAATATCTAAGATAAGACATAATTTATCAATCTTTATTAAATTTAAAATAACAAAGTTTGTTTTTTATATTTCAATCAATATTATTTCAAATAAAAAATCAAGACCAAAACTAAATATTATAAAAATATTTGCACACATGAAAGATTAAATAAATATAAAATTTGACATTCAAAATAAAAAAAAAAAGTTACTAATTCACTATGACTTATAATATAGATATCAAGGATATGAAGACAACCAATTATAATATCTTTAAAACATATATATGATGACAATCTACAATTCACATTCATACTATTGTACAACAAATATAAATTAAGATACTAACTTATGCAATTTTGAATTAAATTATATGTATAATATGCTTTATTTTTATTTTTTATTTTATATTTTTACCAATTATATTTCATTTTATATTATTTAATATATTGTTATTATTATTGAGATTTATTTTTCTTTAAAAAAATTCATTTTCATTTTATATAAATATAAAATAAAAGATTGATTATATTTTAACTATACATGTAAATATAAATTTAATTTTTTATTATATTTTAATAAGTACATGACTTGACATGACTCAACATGAACCAACACGAATTTACAAAGCAACAAACCAAATGAGTCATATCAAGCTATTAAATTATGTTATGTCATACTGACAAGACACATTAACAATACCATATGATTCCTAGCAAATATGATGACAATATCATATTACATAAAAATATATCATATTAGTATAATATTTCCTTTTAATCACAACTAAGAAAAACAAACATAAGAAAAAAAATAATAAAATATATTTTAGAAAAACATATATCAACTAACAAAATTTAATATTTTAAAACGACAAAATCAATAGCTAAAGCATTACATCTAGTAAATTCTAAAAATATTCTAAAAATATTCTAAGAGAATTTTTTTACAATGACATTAATTTAAACAAGAGAAAATATCAACTGCAATGATATTTACGTTTTGCTCCAAGTTTTTAAAATTTTAATTTTCAATATAACATCTCTTTCAAAAATTCAAAGATTAAACTAGACTTATACACTTACATGACCAAATTCATTGTTGATTGAAATAAAAAAAAAATAAAACTAACATTTAAATAGATTCTTTTGAAAAAAAATGAAATTTTTTTTTATTTTCAAAAACAAAAAATACCCTACAAAACATATGATCCTAATAAGTTAAAAGTTGATTTTAAAATTGTATGCAACATTAAAAATTGATTAACTTTTAATTTACATTCAATATTTAAAAAAAAATACTTTTTATTTTATCTAGCTAATAGAAAAATTCAATTTGATAATAATAGTTCAAACACGTAAGATTTACAACAAAGAATTCAGACCATATTCTATATTTGAATGTAACCTAATTAAAATTTATTTAATTAGATATTCATGATAAAAACTATTACTAAAATATTATTAAATTTTGAAATTATCTTAACCAATGACTTGAATATTTTAATTAACTAATGTTTAAAAAAATATATCAATAAAACAAATTACTTGACAATAAAAAAAAATTAACTCAATAGTATATATTAAGGACTATAAGATATTGAAAGACGGATTTTTATAGTTAGAGAACTTGCAAATAATCTTGAGATTGATTTTTTTAAGAAGACAGAAAATAAAAATTGATAAAATAACAAAATACGATGAAAAAAATAAAAAACAAAAAATTACCAAAAACTAAATAAAATTTTGTTTCATTTTATACTCAAAGTAAATGATTTACAAATTAACATACGTATAATTTTTAAAACTATAATATATATAATTTTATCCTAATATAAAATTACAATTTAAAAAAAGAGAGATCCCTGACATTGTTGAACAAAATAAAAATAACATTGACAATGATAAAAATGATGATACAATAATTTTATACGATAATAATCTTAAAAATATCGTAGTAGTGATAATAGTAGAAATAAAAAAAAACAACAATAAAATTGAAACAGTGCTAAATTTTAGAAGGAATATAAAATTAAAAATCATTAACTTATGAGCTTATAAAAAATAATAAATTATTTTATTATAAATTTCATAATGTTGTTACTTTATTAAGTCAATTTATTAATATTTTTCTATTTAATTATTAATTTGTGTTAAAATACTAGATTTATGCTTGATTCTTCCTCAAGACTTGTGTGAGATAAAACATCAAGACCAACTTTAATGATCTAAAACATTTACGATTTAATCAATACATAATATATATGATAAAAAATAATAAAAAATAAAATAAAATCAAGCAAAAATAATAATAAAAAATAATAAAATTTTAATTAAAAAAATATTAATAGAAATGAGATTAATAGCACCAACATACTTTGGTTGTATAATAGATAATAGTTGACCCATTATACTTTGCAGTTATAAAATTATATAAAAAATTAATTAAGAAATACATAGATTTTCAAAAATTAAAATAAAATATAATATATTAGATTTTTATGAAGTCAAGGCCTCACATGTGTCAAATCACTTCCAATATTTCACTATAAAAAATAATACTCATCTAAACATTATTAGTTGCATTATTAAGCAAGTATATTTATAAAATCATTTTTTTCCAAATGACAAATATGATTCACTTATTTAAAATATTAAAATTTTTATGAATACCATTATTATTATTATTATTATCATTCAAGGCAATTCAGACAAATCATGCAATTTCATGATAATAATCATTAATAATTAAATTTTTTTTTACCTACGCATCTATACTACCGCCTTGCAATTGTCCACACAAGGAATAATTTAGCAGCCATTTAACAATAAGTGAATATAGCCATCACAAATTTGTCCTTTTTGAAATATCATAAAACTAAATTCCAAATAAAAAAGAAACAAAGATACAAAACATAATGATCTTTCAATGTTGATGGAGAAGAGCCTAAAGCTCCGATTTAAATATTTTTCAGCCACTAACTAATCAGGAATACAATTCATGTTACAACTTAGTAAAAAATATCATTAAAATTATCACATAGGCATAAGACTTAAAATATTTGGATACAACTATAAGATTTAAAAAATTATCATACAAATCATGTTACAACCATACTAATAAAATATGTATAATGTTAATTCCATAGAATCATATAACAATGAAAAGTGCAATTGTGACCATAAAAATAATCTTAAGTAAGAAATTTAAATGATACTTTACGCATACTAATTTAGATATGGAAAGGATATCTTAAATGTTTAAATTCCATGGATAATACAAGAGATGAATTAAAAAAACAGAATCCTTCATTGAAAAGGTGAATAGAAATAAATGACAAACAAGTATACCAACTTGTTGAACCGTTAAAATAACAAACAACAAGAGAAAATTTGGTCATCAAAGAAGACAACATACCAGTACCAAATCAAAACGAGATCATATTGTATCTATATAAAATAATAAATATAAAATGAAATATTACAGATTTTATTCTCATACTCTTTTCTATTTTTTTTTTTAACTTCATTATCCTCTCTCTGCATTCCCAACTCTTAGCTAGTCATATTGTGATTACTGAAATTATGAAAAATAAAAAAATAAAAAAATATTAATATGATAGAAATTATATGGTGCATATTTTACTTAAATAAATTAACAAAACATGTTTGTGTTTATGTTTTTTTTTTATTTTTTTATTTTGTTATTAGATAATATAAAATATAACATATACTTCAAAAAATAAAAAATAATACAGTTAACAATAAAGATTTTCATATAAATTTAGATAATAATAATAGCAAAAATTAAAAATCAAAGACCAAAAACTAAATTCTCTTTGACAAATAGCAACCAAACAAACTCATTTGCCTAAACTTAATATTATACTTTAAAATAATATAAATTCATTTTAAAATAATAAAAAAATCTAATGATGTCAAAGAAGAATTAACACATATATATTTTATAAAAAAAATTATTTACATGCAAAAATACACATAGATTTGATCACCTTTAAAAAAATAACAATCAATACACTAAATAAAATAATTAATTTAATTTCAAACAAACCCAAATAAAAAACAAAATACATAAAATTAAATCAAGTTTAACTTTATTTATCTCCTTTATACCCAACAATAACATTGAAAAAAAAATATAATCAAGCTGATCAAATCACCAATCATTTAATTAAATATTTTAAGAAATCATAATAGTTAATACTAGACAAACTTTCTTTCAACATACATATTATATAATCCCTAAGTCGACTAATAAAAATGATTAAAAAATAATAAGTTAAAAAATGATTTAATAATTAATACATTTTAAGAATATAATAAAATAGTATTCATGATATTTAATATTTAAACAAATCACACTGTTATACCTTTTACTTATCTCATCACTAATTATAGAAATTTAAAATAAAACCTTAATAAAAATATTTTTTGATTTTCTAGAATTCTCTACCCCTATGAAGATTGCATCAAAAATTATGAGTATAAAATAAAAATTTTTAAATATAATATTAAAAATAAAATTTTTAATAATAATGAGATAACCTTTAATATGTTTTTTAGAAATATTACATAATATTTATTCAATAAAAGTTTTCATATTTAATATATATACCATGCAACCAACCCAACATCTCAAGCAAAAAAAATCTTATTTTTTATCTTTTTGAAAAAAAAAAATTTAATAAAAATATCCTATATTAATTAGCAAACAACAATATTTAGCAAATCATACTTGTCAAATAAACATAAAAAAATAGAATTTTATATGAATATAAGAAATGATTAGAATTATATTTATCTCATGTTTAAATCATATATTAACTATCAGTACATAACATTCTAGGTCAATAATTTAAATAACAAATTTATTAAAGACAATTCACATTAAATATTTATTTTTTTATATCATTACAAATATATACTTATTTGTACATTCACAATCTTTACATTACAATTAAGTATAAATACAACACTAATAATATAATTTAAAAAAATTAAAGATACCACATATTTAGCAAGATGATTGTGATAAGAAAATCAAATAATTAAAATATTTATTATTTTTTACACATTTGTATTATTTGGTTATCTATATGAATTTTAGGATTGAAATAAAATAAATAAAAAATATTTTA
Organism: Sapria himalayana; assembly: GCA_029783825.1. NCBI lineage: Eukaryota > Viridiplantae > Streptophyta > Magnoliopsida > Malpighiales > Rafflesiaceae > Sapria > Sapria himalayana. Next base: position 31,316 of record JAREIK010014016.1, read on the forward strand.
TTATACATATTTACATGCATAAACCAAATAAACAAACTAAAAAAATGTATTCATTAAAAAATAAATGACACTATATATTTATAACACTATTTATAATAGTTGCAGCAAGGATATGAACATAAATATCATAATTATTAATAATAATATTTCTATTCAATTAGTTATTAATAAACAATAAAATTATTGATTAAATAGAAAAGAAATATCTTAATACTTGATGAGAAATTACTACTTGATCCTTTTATATGATATTAATAATATTTTAAATATTTTAACTAAATAAAAATCATATCAATTTATCTCATAATATCTAAAACACATAATTATTGATCCTTATAATATTTAAAATAAAATTAAAATTTATTTTTTAAATTTCAATTAATATTATTTCAAATAAAAAACAAAACAATAAGTAGATATTATAAAATATTTGCATGCATAAAAGATTAAAAAAATTTAAAATTAAACATCAAGATAAAACAAAAAAATTACTGACATAATAAAACTTAAAAAATAGTGAATGAGGATATTAAGACTATCACTATTATACTAGAAATATCAATTAATGATTATGATTCATGCAATTTTAAATTAAATTTTGTATATAATGTGTTTTCTTTATTTTTACCAATTATATTTAATATTATATTATTTATGGTATTGATATTATTACTAAGATTTATTTTTTAAATAATATTATTTTCAATTTCATTTCGTATATATATAAAAGAAAAATTTCATGATATTTTGATTAGAAATCAAAAATATAAATATAAAATTAAAATTTTATTATTTTTTAATATGAGCATGCCTTGACATGACTCAACATGAGCCATAAAAAATTTATCAAGCAACAAGCCAAAAGAGTCATGCCAAGCTAATTAAATTATAACATATCATGCTAAAAAGTCACATTATCCATACTATATTAAGCTTAGCACAACACGATTGCACAATCATATCACAAAAAAAAAAATCATATCAAAATAGTATTGCTAATTTAACACATAAAACTAACAAACCTAACAAAAAAATAAAAAAATAATATTGAATTTTTATTCGTTGAAGTATTGCAGCTAATAAATTCTAAAAATATTCTAGTAAGTGAATTTTTTTATAATACCATTAAATTATAAAATAAAAAAAATCAATTGCATTGATATTTACATTTTACTAGATATTTTTAAAATTTTAATTTTTAATATAATATTTTTTTCAAAAATTCAAAAATAAAAGTAAGCTTGCACACTTGCATGGACAAATTTATTGTTGATTGAAATAAAAAAAAATAAAACTAATATTTAAATATATACTTTTGAAAAACGTTTTTTTTATTTTGAAACAACCAAAAATAACACACAAAATATATACTCATAATAAATTATGAGTTGATCATAAAATTATCCTTATTAAAATATAAAGTTGGGCAATTTTAACCAAGATTCAAATTGTAAAAAATTATACTTTTGTTTAATCTGCCTAATTGAAAGATTCAATTCAATAATAAAAATTCAAAATAACTAAGATTTACAATAAAAAATTCCGGCCTTATTCTGCATTTAAAAATAAACATTATTATAAGTTATTTAATTATATATTAATGATAAAAACTATTACAAATAGATTAATAAATTTTAAAACTATCTTAAATGACAACATAAATATTTTAATTATTTAATTTTTAATAAAAAGATATCAATAAAAAAAATTATTTGACAACAATAAAAATTAACTCAACAATATACATGATGTACAACAAGGCATTAAAAGATCAACATTTTAAGTTATAACACTTTAAAATAATCTTGAGATTAATATTTAAGACAAAATATATAACACTTTAAAATAATTGACATGAATTTGACATTCATATAAAAGTAATAAAAATTAAAAAAACTAACAAACTAAAAAATTAGTTATCTAAATAATTTATAAACTATCATTCATATAATTTTTAAATTTATAATACATATAATTTGACATGAATACATAATTACCATTAAAAAAAAAAGAAAAAGAAATCAGTGATTTTATTGGACAAAAAAGAAAAAAAACAATATTGATAATATTAGAAATAATGATATTACAATTTAATACAAAGATGATTCTTTGAAAATTATATGTATTATCATTGATGTGTCTAATATGAACGATACTCTTGTTTTAGTTTTATTATTATTTTTAATTGTTATCATCATCATTATTATTACAATATCTAAGATAAAAAAAATAAATAAAATAAATAAAATTAAACCTATACAGAGATGAAAAATTAATAAATTTTAATTAAAAAAATATTAATAAGATTGAAATTAAAGCACCAATAATAAAAAATAATAAACATCAACTAAAAAATAATATTTAGTTATATAATACATAATAGACACATTATACTTTAAATCTATTACATTAAATATATAATTAATAGATAAATACATACATTTTAAAAAATTAAAATAAAATAAAAAATACTAGATATTTACAAAAAAAACACTACCTCACACATGCCAAGGCACTTTCAATGATGGACTATAAAAAATAATAATCATCCAAAAATAATTAATTTTATAATTGATAAAGTTCGTGTACCAGAATATTTTTTTCCTGATGACAAAATATGATTATTTATTTGAAATATTAATATTTTGAATAAATAAAATTTGTTATTATCATTAAAAAAATAAAAACATAATTTCTGCAACTTCATTATCATTGTGATGAATAATTAACATCTTTTCTTATAAACCCATCATTATTATTATGAATAATTTCATAATTTAGCAGCCATTAACCAAGAAGGAATACAGCCATCGCAGCTTTTTATCTCCTTGTGATATATCATTAAAACAAAATTCAAAATAAAAAATGAACCCCTACTAACACTATGATATTTCAATGTAGATGGATGAGCCTAAACTCCAATTTAAATTTGTCAGGCTCGGACTAATCAAGATTACTGTTCATTTTACAACTTAGTGAAAAATATCATAAAAATTATCAATACAGCGTAAAACTTCAACAATTAGCATACAGCTGCAAGATTAAAAAGAGTATCGTTCAAGTCACGTGACAACCATGCTGAAAAATTATGCTTCAAGTTCATTGCAGAGAATCAGATAACAGTGGAACTTGCAATTGTGAGCATAAAAATAATCTTAAGTTATAATTTCAAATGATACTTTCCACTTACAGATGAAGACATGGGAAGGATATCGCGAAAGTTTTAATTCCACAGATTATACAGGAGATGAAATATAAAAACGCAATCACTGATTGAAAAAGTGAATCAAAATAAATGGCGAGCAGCAAGTATAGCAACCAACTTGTTGAGCGGATTCAAAAGCAAACGAAAAGAGAAGAATCGACCATCAGAGAAGACAACGTACCAGTGCCAAATCCAAGCGGTATCATATCGTTCATATCAGAGAGTGCAGGCGCTAGCAATCACAGAGAGGGGGGAGAGGGAAAGGGAGGGGAAAGGGCGAACAAGGAAGAAGTAGACCTAGACTAGAGCAAAAGTCATAAATACATATTCGGAAAAAGGCACATTACACTGCGAAATTTAAGGATATAAACAATCGGGTCGCCTTCTGGATTGTTCTTTAGTGGGGCAAGTGGGTTGCCTTTTTGTTTTTTAATAATTTGTGTTTTTTTATAATATTTTATAAATTATTTACAAAAAAAATAATAATGAAGTTTTTTGTTTTATAAAAAATATACCAAAATATAAAATATTTATAATATGTTATCTGAAAATTATATTTTTTATATTTATAATAAATAAAATTTTTATTTATACGTAAATGATTTGTAATATATATTTTTTTTATTTTATGGATGCACTTTGAAATTTCCAAAATTTAATTTTAATTATCATTCTTAAAAATCTTTATTCCAATATTTTTTTTTATCTTTATTATTTTCTTAATCTAATTTTAATTTATTATAAATATATTTTTATAATATGTAAATCGATTTTTATAGTTTTTTTTTTATTTTGTGGCTGGGTTTTTAAGTTTTTTAAATTTAGGAGAATCACATTTAAAATTATCATTCTTACAATTCTCATTATATTAGTCCCATTTAAATCATCAATTTATATATAATAATTTTTTCTTTATTATATCTACTTGATCTACTTAAAAATTTTAATAAATAAAAGTTTTAAAATTTGTAAATATATTTTTAATAATTTTTAAATTATAATGCTACTATTTGTTAAATTTTAAGATTGAACATTTAATATACAAGCAGCACATTTGACATCAACATTCTTTTGAATTTCATCACATTAATACAAGTTTAAACTCATCAAAATTTTTGCCAAGATAAAAGTTATCTCTTAGTTTTTTTTATTTTTCCTTTCTAAATTGCTTTAAAATTTTGTTTTTTTTTTTAGTCTTTGTTTTATTTATTTTTATTTTTATTTCCATAAAAAAAGTATTTATATTTACTTTTTTTTATTATTTTATATTAATTACCATAATTTAAATTACTTTTTTTCTAATTTGTTATTTATGTATTCTTTGTTATTTTGTATGTATTTATTTTTTCCATCAATGTTCTCTTAATTTTTACACGCATCAATGATTAATTAATAAAACAAATTTTTAATGTTTTTTTATGCAACGACAAATTAATTATTAAAAGTACCACGGAAAAACTTCGAGGATGAACCCTCATCCTGAAGTATTCCCGACCAATAAACAATCAACACGTGGTAATCAACACATAAATACGATTTGAGGCGACCCCAAAATTTTAGATGACACATGACATAATGATATAACATATTGCATACGTATAATATTAATAACTTAATAAATTATTATTCTGTTAACTATTTTATTTTACACATCAACCATACATAATGCTAATCGACACATGATTATACTATTTTGTAATATATATATATATTGCATATTTATATACCTTTTTCTATATTTTAAAATTTATTAAGATATTATGTATAATAATACCTTTATTTTTATTTTTAATCTTTTGTATTTTTTATATTTTATTTTTTTTAATTTTTTAAATCTTATTCTCTGAGTATTTTTTTTTTAATTAGTTTTTTAAAATTTTTAATGCCTCATAATTTTAATGCTCATATTTTCAATGACTTTTTAATTGTTTATTTTAAATATTTTTTTAAAATTTTCTAACTTTCTTATTTTTTTTTTTTTATTTTAATGCCATTATCATTTTGACATTTCAATTTTTTAACTTTTTTATCTTTTGTATTTGTTATTTAATTTATTTTAATATCTATTTTTCATATTCGTTTGCTTTTATTTGATTTTGATTTATTATTATAATTTTTAAAATTTTAAGAATTTTCAAATTTTTTTATTTTTTTATTATTTTAATTATGTATTTATTTATTTATTATTCTAATAGTAAATTTTGTTTTTTTATTTTTTGTTTTATTTTTGTTTTTTTTGTTGGTTTCTATTATTTCATCTCTTAATTATCTTAAATTTTTCTTAAATTTTATCTTTAATATCTAAATTGTTTTATTTATTAATTACTCTACGCATCACATATTATTAAATAATTTTTTTTAGTAATATTATCAATTATATTATTATTTCATAATTAAAATGATATATTATGTTTTTGGGAGAGAAGAGAAAACCAAAATCTATAAATATTAAATGGAGGACTTCCAGAATGAAACGACATCCTTTAATTTTCCCAAAAAAAATATTTAACATTTTTAATCGACAAAATTATAATGTATGTGTCAAGCCAATGTCTACAGGGCCATGAGACCGGAATTTAAATTGCGTAACCAAAATTATATATAATATTGTTACGTGGAGAAATTATATAAATAAGATTATAATAATTTTAGGGTTAATATAAGCATTTAAAAATATATTTCAAAATTATTTTGAAGTTTTTAATGATTTAATTTACGTGTTGCATGGGCAAAACGTGTAATATACACGTTTAATAATATAAATTGCGTGACCAAAATTATATATATTGTTTTTACACGGGGCGGGCGAGGCCAGTTGCCGGAAGAGAGTGCAGACGTGGTGGTCTAGACCCCCAACATGGGTCAATTGGTGTTCAAGTCAGCCTTGGAGACAGTCATGCAGCATCAGCCGGATGAACCGATGTGGGCCACCATCTGGCACTGCCACAACAACCTAATGATCTTTTCTTCTGGTGGAGGCTCCAAAGTGGTTTTGTCCTAATGGATGGGATACTCAGACGAAAAGGCTACAACATCACGTCGGAGGAGGACATGGTCTACCTATTCATGCAGTGCGGGGAGGTATTGAAGGTGTGAAATAAGTTCTACCTGACGATCCACAGTCTGACATGTGCCTCGAGCAGACCATCCGCCAGGGCAACATGCACAGGATCCCCGCAGACCTGTTGACGGGCTATTCGATTAGTTGAGCGGGCTTAGAGTGAATTAACTCTTATGCCATTAATGAGCATTTATTAAATATGCAGCTGTAAAATTTTTTTATATATATTTTATTGCTTAAATTATTAGGGTGATATATAAACTCTTGCTTTCTTTTTGACATACTGCCGAATATTTTTTTCATTGATTGATACTTGGTTTCCTACTGCTGCGCGAGATTCTCTTCTTTCTCTCTTCTCTTCTACTCATCTTCTCTGTTTCTGTGCTTATTATTCTTAAGAAATCCATGTTTTAACAAGGAATTGTTGTTCTTAAACAACATTCTGGTATTAGAGCATCGTTTACTAACTAAGATCGATATTATTTTTGAATATTATTAAAATTTAATTTCTCCAGATTAGGCGTTCTCTGAAAAACTTAATTATTTTCACAAATTTCTTAAGATCTAGCATAGATCTGACCGGATCTACTAAGATCTAAAGGTTTTGTGGTTTTTAAAACCTAGTTTTTACAAAACCCCAACATTCTGTTCAAAATTTTTCCAGTTGTTCTTTAAAATTAATATGTTTTTAAAAGGTCAAACCTCAACAAACTCGGGATCGATTCCTATTCCCTTGTTTGATGGTGAAAATTTTGATTACTGGATTGTTAAAATGCGAACATTATTTATCTCCCAATATATATGGGAAATTGTGGTTTTTGAATATGTAGAAGCCCCAAATTTCTATATTCTAGAAGGTAAAGATTTGTTACAAGAGAATGAATTACGAAAATTAAATGCCAAAGCATTACTTTTCATCCAACAGGGTGTAAGTAATACAATATTTTTCCGATTGTTTGGCTGTACTCAAGCCAAGGAGGCTTGGGACATCCTAATCGAGGAATACCAAGGAGATAAGAAGGCTCGAGGGTCTTTTCTACACTCCTTGAGAAAAGATTTTGAGAATCTGAGTATGAAAAACTCAGATTCTTTTACTGAGTTTTCAACTCAGTTCCTTGATATAGTTAATGAACTTAAGATTCACAGAGAAGATATATCTGAGACTCGATTAGTTGAGAAATTACTAATCTGTATGCCTGATAAATTTGATGCCATTGTGGCAGTGATAGAGGAAACCAAGGATTTATCAAAGTTGTCAATGCAACAAGTTCTGAGTTCATTAAAATCATACGAAAGCCGATTATTGAAGAGGGCATAAAGTTCTAGAGAAACTGCAATGCAGTCAAGATGGGAGGACAATTCCAACAAGGATGAAAATCAATCTAGAGACATGAGGAGTAAGAGAAGCAGTCAAAGGTATGGGTTTAAAAATAAAAACAAAAATAAAATAAAAATTGGCTCTTCTTCTACTCTCTCTAATGACTCACTTAGAGACCAACCTGTCTCTTGCAATATATGCAAGAGATTAAACCACACTGCGACTGAGTGTTTGTTTCGAAAATAGAATCAATGTCAAAACTGTAAAAGGTTTGGGCATAATTCGAAGAACAGTAAAAGCATCTCCAAACATAATACTGGCTCTACAAAGCGAGTAGCCTCTGTAGAGCATCTATATTATGCAAATGAAACAGAAAATATACATTCGACAAATACCTGGTTTTTGGACAGTGGTTGCTCAAACCACATGTCTGGAAATAAAAAAATATTTGTGGATTTACTTCCAGTGGTAAATTCACAAGTCAAATTGGGCAATGGTGAATTAGTTCAGGTACAAGCCAAGGGCAGAGTGGCAGTACCCACCTGCTCTAGAACAAAATTCATAAAAGATGTGCTTCTGGTTCTTGCCTTGGACTAGAATTTATTAAGTGTTGGCCGATTAATTGAAAAAGGTTATAAATTATCATTTGAGAATAACACGTGTGAAATATTTGATCATGGGAGTGATCAAACCTCATGGACAGTAAAGATGTTAGGTGGAAGAAGTTTTCCACTGACATTTGTTGAGAGAACAGATAGGGCATTATCAATGAATGTCCAATCTGTAGCTTCTCTTTGGCATAGAAGGTTTGGGCACTTAAATTATTTAAACCTAAAAAACATTTTTCAGAATAATTTTGTAAAAGGAGTACCTTCAAACCTTGTAATACCTACTTCTGTCTGTGAAGAGTGCTCACTGGGAAAACAAACTAGAAATAGTTTTCCAAAGCACTCTAATTGGAAAGCCTCCGAGCCTTTAGAACTACTGCATACTGACATATGTGGTTCCATGTCAGTGAAATCATTAGGTAACAGTAGTTACTTCCTATTGTTTATTGATGATTGCACAAGACACATATGGGTGTTCTTCTTGAAGCACAAGTCTAAGGCACTTGAATGCTTCAAGAAGCTCATGTCACTTGTCGAAAGACAACCTGGACTAAGTGTAAAAACACTTAGAACAGATAGAGAAGGTGAATTCCTCTCTCAAAAATTCACAAATTTTTGTGAACTTAAAGGAATAGCTAGGCAGTTGACCACTGCCTACTCACCACAACAAAATGGAGTTGTAGAGAGAAAAAATAGAACGGTAATGGAAATGGCCAGATCACTTTTAAATGAGAAAGGTTTATCAAAAATCTTTTGGGCAGAAGTAGTGAACACATCAGTGTATCTGCACAATAAGTGCCCTACCAAAGCACTGGAAAACCTTACTCCAGTGCAAGCCTGGACTGGAAGGAAACCAAATGTCAAACATTTAAGGGTATACGAGAGTATTTGTTACTCTCATATACCAGGTGCACAAAGGACCAAACTGGACTCAAAGAGTCTTAAATGCATCTTAGTTGGATACAGTCTGCAATCTAAGGGTTACAGACTGTATTCACCAGAAACTAAGTCATTTCTGGTGAGTAGAGACATACTAATTGATGAAAATAGTAAATGGGATGAAATTTTGAATGAAGCAAACTTTGGAACTAAAAATGGTTGCACAGAAGCTGCTGCAGCTAGCAATAAATTAATAAGCACTCCAAGGTATGATTTCAGCTCACTCTCCGATTTTTCTTCTGAGTTTTCTTCTGATTTTTCTTCTGAGTTTTCTTCTGATTTTTCTTCTGAATGTGGTTCTGAATGCAAGTCTAAATCTGTTTCTGAATATAGTTGTAATTCCTTACCTAATTCTGAATCTGTGACTAAACCAAATAAAATAACTCCTGTTAAATATAAAGACTTGATGGATATTTACCAGATGTGTAATTACGCCTCAGTTGAGTCACTCAACTATGAAGAGGCTGTAAAACATCAATTCTGGATCGAAGCAATACAGACAGAAATGTCTGTCATTGAAAAAAATAACACCTGGACTTTAGTAGACTTACCCCCAAATAAACACAGCATAGGTGTTAATTGGATTTATAGGATTAAGACTAAATCGAATTCAAATCAGCCTGTATATAAGGCTCGATTGGTAGCTAAAGGCCACTCACAAAAGTTCAGAATAGACTACCATGAAACCTTTGCTCCAGTAGCAAGGTTAGAAACCATAAGGCTTGTAAAGTCCACTAAAGTCTTAATATCCTTGGCTGGATATTAAGACTAAAGTCAGCCTTAATATCCTTAATATCCTTGGCTGGATAGAAAGGCTGGAATTTATTCCAATTAGACATAAAGTCAGCCTTCCTAAATGGAAGACTAAAGGAAGAAATCTATGTAGAACAACCCTCTGGGTTTGTAAAAAAGGGGAGTGAACACTGTGTTTATAAATTAAATAAGGCTTTGTATGGGTTGAAACAAGTTCCTCGTGCTTGGTATCAACAAATTAATTCGTACTTTCTGAATCAAGGATTCAGCAGAAATAAGAGTGAGCCTACACTCTATATTAAAAAAGATAAGTATTCTGGAATTTTGATTGTCTCTCTATATGTAGATGATATTATTTTTACAAGCAATAAAATTGAATTAATAAATAACTTTAGGAGAGAAATGGAAACTAAGATTGAAATGTAAAACCTAGGAAATCTAAAACAATTCTTAGGACTTGAAATAAGACAAGACATGAGTGGTGTGTCCATTTCTCAAATTATATACATTAAACTATTGCTAAAAAGTTTTGGAATGAGTGACTGTAAGCCTATCTCTACCCCATTGGAAGTAAATCAAAAGTTACTTTCTACTCAAGGAAAACCAATAAATGAAAAAAACATATAGAAGCTTAATTAGAAGCTTGTTGTATGCATCAGGAACCAGACCTGATATTATATATTCTGTCCACTTGTTTTCACGATTTATGTATTGTCCAAATCACATACATGTAAGTGCTACCAAAAGGATATCGAGGTATCTTAAAGGCACAATTAATTTTGGTCTGAAATACCACAAAATTAACCATAGATAAATTAATGGTTACTGTGATAGTGATTGGGGAGGAAATCCAGAGGATTACAAAAGTACCTTTGGATATGTGTTTAACTTAGGAACTGTGGATGTTTCTTGGCAGTCCAAGAAACAATCCACAGTAGCCTTGTCTACTAATGAAGCTGAATATGTTTCAGCTTCAGTTGCAACCTCTCAAGCCTTATGGCTTAGAAAACTTTTGGGTGATTTAGATAAACCTCAAAAACATCCAACAAAAATTCAGTGTGATAATCAATCGATTATATCTATAGCGAGTGATGTGGTAATGCATAGTCGAACTAAACACATAGGCTTAAAATATCTCTTCATTAAGGATGCAATTGAATCTAATGAAGTTAAATTAGTTTTTTGCAGGACCGAAGAACAAGTGGCTGATATATTCACGAAGTCTATGCCGAGAGAAAAGCTAGTTTACCTAAGAGAAAAGCTTGGTCTGATCTCAACTACATTAAATGGAGGGGGACTGTTGACGAGCTATTCGATTAGTTGAGCGGGCTTAGAGTGAATTGACTATTATGCCCTTAATGAGCATTTATTAAATATGCAGCTGTAAAGTTTTTTTTTAATATTTTCTTGCTTAAATTATTAGGGTGATATATAAACTCTTGTTTTCTTTTTGACCTACTGCCGAACATTTTTTTCATTGATTGATACTTGGTTTCATGTTGCTGCGCAAGACTCTCTTCTTCCTCTCTTCTCTTCTACTCATCTTTTCTGTTTCTGTGCTTATTGTTCTTAAGAAATCCTTGTTTTAACAAGGAATTGTTGTTCTTAAACAACAAGACCTTGAGTGGATCAAGAGGTACGTGCTTATACAGATTTGTTGTAAAACCTGGAAGGAACGCAATGACGCCAGGTTTAGGGCAAAGACGTTCACGACCGATAGGATCATCTCCAAGATCGACACATTCCTGTAGCACATCCGGAGGGCCCTCATGTCAACGCACCCACCAACATGGACGCATCCCAAGAGAGAGGTTGAGATAGGCTGGAAGGAGCCCTACCACACCACACATGTGCACTACCTGCCTGCATATGGTTTTCAATGTGCAGCACGCGATGATGTCGGGAGGATTTGAGAGCATCTCGTAGTGGGGCCCACCAACATGACTAGGTAGCAGTGAGACCGAGAGTAGCTAACAAGTCTCGGAGCAGATGAAATGGATCATGCAAATAGGACATCAAGAAATGAGAACAAGTTGGAGTGGAGCCCACCAGTCCGCACGAGCCACATAGAGGCCCAGTCAGTTGTAGCGCACTAGGTGGACTTTGGAGATCCAGACCTTGCAGAGATGCTAGCTAAACACGAGAGTAGCTTGAAGTGGGAATATGAAGCAATGAGATCCATACTTACTATTTTTTTGGCCTTGTATTTTGGGCTTTTATCAATACTCTCAACATGTAGAGATGGACCACGACACACACGTGCACACAATGATTTATGCCCATAACTATGCAGGATGTAGAAATGCTATCAGAATCCGGGAGCAACAAAAAGTGGGGCCCACTAACTTGGACATGCAGCATAAATATCCATATTAGTTGACCAGGCGCCCACAGGAGCATAAGACCTTAATTGTATAGATTTTGTGGCTTTGCTTGTATTCTAGTTTATATGTATTCAACGTATTGAACTAGGCTAGGAGATAAACCACATCACATAGCATAACATGAAAATTGATTAAAGCAGAAGAATGTGGATTTCTATAGATTAGATGGAAGTAGTAAAATTACTAAATTTACTACTTTGTAGTTTTAAGGGTCTTCAGTTTTACATGGATTCTTCCGCATAGATAGGGGATAGGTCAGATGCTCGAGGTTAAATGCCAAACACATGCATGATCTTATATATGCATTGTGTTTGTATGGTACAGCATCCAGGTACCTCATATAGACATCAGAAAAGTCCGAAAGGAAGGGACGGAGAGTGCATAAAAAACTCAACGCCATCTCTAAAGCCCTAAAATGACAAGTGATATAATTTGTATTCGTATGTATAGTATTATTAGACATTGTTGTTTTTTGTGCATTTTATGCATATGATGATTAGGGTGCTTGAGATTTGTCGGGCTTGCCTGAATCGGTCATCTTTTCAGTCGTTTGTAAGTTGTGTGTCTTGTTTTTAATGAAATATGTGTTTCTTTAAAAAAATACCTTTAACCCTAAATATATAAATAAATAAATATAGAAATACACACACACACACATATATATACACACATTAATATATAAATACATAAATACATATATACATACAGACATAAATACGTACATACATAAATACATACAAACGTAAATACATACGTACGTAAATACATACGTACGTAAGTACATACGTACGTAAATACATACGTACATAAATACATACGTACGTAAATACATACGTACGTAAATACATACGTACGTAAATACATACGTACGTAAATACATACGTACGTAAATACATACGTACATAAATACATAAATACATAAATACATAAATACATAAATACATAAATACATAAATACATAAATACATAAATACATAAATACATAAATACATAAATACATAAATACATAAATACATAAATACATAAATACATAAATACATAAATACATAAATACATAAATACATAAATACATAAATACATAATACATAAATACATAAATACATACATAATACATAAATACATAAATACATAAATACATAAATACATAAATACATAAATACATAAATACATAAATACATAAATACATAAATACATAAATACATAAATACATAAATACATAAATACATAAATACATAAATACATAAATACATAAATACTAATACATAAATACATAATACATAAATACATAATACATAAATACATAAATACATAAATACATAAATACATAAATACATAAATACATAAATACATAAATACATAAATACATAAATACATAAATACATAAATACATAAATACATAAATACATAAATACATAAATACATAAATACATAAATACATAAATACATAAATACATAAATACATAAATACATAAATACATAAATACATAAATACATAAATACATAAATACATAAATACATAAATACATAAATACATAAATACATAAATACATAAATACATAAATACATAAATACATAAATACATAAATACATAAATACATAAATACATAAATACATAAATACATAAATACATAATACATAAATACATAAATACATAAATACATAAATACATAAATACATAAATACATAATACATAAATACATAAATACATAACTACATAAATACATAAATACATAAATACATAAATACATAAATACATAAATACATAAATACATAAATACATAAATACATAAATACATAAATACATAAATACAAATACATAAATACATAAATACATAAATACATAAATACATAAATACATAAATACATAAATACATAAATACATAAATACATAAATACATAAATACATAAATACATAAATACATAAATACATAAATACATAAATACATAACTACATAAATACATAAATACATAAATACATAAATACATAAATACATAAATACATAAATACATAAATACATAAATACATAAATACATAAATACATAAATACATAAATACATAATACATAAACATAAATACATAAATACATAAATACATAAATACATAATACATAAATACATAATACATAAATACATAAATACATAAATACATAAATACATAAATACATAAATACATAAATACATAAATACATAAATACATAAATACATAAATACATAAATACATAAATACATAAATACATAAATACATAAATACATAAATACATAAATTTATAAATAAATAAATATATAAATACATAAACCCAAAACAATAAATCCTAAATTAATTTGTATTATTAATTTATCTTTATCATAAAATCTTCAAGTTAAATTAAAAAAAAATGATATAGTATTAATATATTTTACATATTATTATCTATTAAATTATTAAACTTTATTCCTATTACCATTGCAATTGTTAGTTTGTATTATTAAAATGAAACATCATTTTGATTACAATCAAGAATAAATATATTTTACTCTATAATTCTTTTGCACCTCAATATATTAATACCAATTTAAACTCATTGAACATTAAGCCCATACTTTTATCCATAATTACTTTGTTTTTTCAATATGTAAATACATAACAATTTTATTTTTATTAATTAAAGTATTGTTTTTTTTAAGTTATTAGTATAAATTATTTTGTCCCTTAGCGAACATTTAATCTTAATTATTTTCTTAATCTTTTTAATTTTTTTTAAAATTATTATTTTAACATTATTTTATTATTATTCATTTTGAACCATCATCCATGTAATTATCCAAAAAACACATATTATGTTTAGTATATTATGAAACTATTATAATAACATCTTAAACAATTTTACAATACATCCCAAAATCTAAAATTAATTCTTTTCTTAATACATTACAAATTTATAAAATCTATAATTTATAAATTATTTTTTATAAATAAATTTATTAATTCCATATTAAAAACTCTCATTTTTATAATAATCCAAACGTAATACATTAATATTGAGAAACTTATTTCCTGAATACATTAACACCATTTTTAACTAATAAAATTATTACCAAAATTTTTTCTTAAATATTTTCTTAATCTATTTAAAATTGTTATAATAACTAATTTAAAACGATTTTTTTTATTTTCTCTATTATTACCAGAATAAACACATTTAACATTGAGATTCTTACAAATCTTATTACATTAAAATAATCTTAAACTCGTCAAATTAGCATCCAAAATATATTTTTTATTATTTTTCTAATCTATTTTAAATTTTTAAATCTTGTAATTTTTAATTAATTTATATTTTATAAAATTATTTATTGTAACAACATTCTTACAATAAACTAGAATTTGCACATTTAACATTGATATTCTTATTGATCTCATTACAACAATATCATTTTAAATCAACTAATCCCAAGTCCAAAATTCATCTTTATTATTTTCTTAATCTATTTAAAATTTTTAATAGTCAAAGTTTATATTAAAATTACATAATATATAATTTTTAAGATTATTATAACTAATATAATAATATAAATATTTAATTCACATTTGAAAAAACAATTATAAATTATTATCTTTTTAAAAGGTATAACCGTAAAAAATGAGACAAGATTCCAAAATAAAATTTTATGTTATTTCATTTTTTAAATAAAACCTATAAACTACTAAATACTGAAACAATTAAATTACTAAACTTTTAAAACCCTGAACTCCTAGACAATTAAAGCTTTAAACTATTATACACTAAATAATAAATCATAAATCATAATCTTTATTTTTTTATATTCATTATAATTATAATTTTTTTTATATATTAGATTACTTTTACATAATTATTAATTACATGATATATTATAAATGAGGCAGATATAATTTAAAGAATTTATTAATCATCAAAAAAAAATATAAGCTTATCAAAAGAGACAAAATTTTGAAAATTAAAAATTATTATTTAGTAATATATTTTACTTAGATTTTTTATCATTTTTTGTTTTGCAAATATATTTTATTAAAGATATATCTTATTAAAAATAGTTTATTAATTTATTTTTTTGATCATTATTATAATATTAATAAATAAACATATTTATATTGAATTTATATGATCCATAATTATAAAAATTACTATAAGTAAAATATTAAAACAAAATATCGAATTCACATTTAAAAAAAAATTAAAATTATTATATTTTCAAATGTTATAATTTTCAAAAAATGAGATAAAATTTTTAAAACAAAAAATTTTGTTATTTCAGTTTTTAAATAAAATCTATAAATCACTAAATTCCTAAATACTTAAATTACAAAACTCCTAAATCCCTAAATCCCTATAGACTTAAAATTTTAAACTACTACAACCTAAATAAAAAATCATAAATCTCATTTTTTTGTATTCATTATAATTTTAAATATTCATCTTAATTATTTATTAGTTTATTTTTATAGAAATATTAATTACAAAATATATTATAAGTGAGCCTAGAATAATTTTAAAAATTTATTTGTCAACAAAAAAAATATATAATTTTATAAAAAAAAGTAAAATTTTGAAAATTAAAAATTATTATTTAGTAATATATTTTGCTTAGATTTTGAATCATTTTAGGTTTTACAAATTATTTTAATAAATATTTATCTTATTAATAATAGTTTATTAATTTATTTGTTGATCATTATTATAATATAAATCAATAAACTTTTTATATTAAATATACATGAGACATAATTATTAATATTGTTTTATCTAGGATATTAAGTATAAATATTAAATTCACATTTTAATAAAAATAAAAATTTATTATATTTTCAAATGTTATAACCTTCAAAAATTAGACAAAATCCCCAAGATAAATTTTTTTGTTGAGTTATTTTTTAAAATAAAATCTATAAACTACTAAATTGCAAAACACTTAAATCACTAAACATCTAAACCCCTAAACTTCTAAATACGTAAACATTTAAACTAATATATCCTAAATAATAAATCATAAATAATAAATATCATTTTTTGTTGTATTTATTATAATTTTAATTATATATTTGTTTTTTTTTTACATAAATATTATTGATAAAATAAAGTATGAGTGAGACAAATATAAATTAAATAATTTATTTCTTATCAACAAAATATAGAAACTTATAAAATGAAGCAAATATTTGAAAATTAAAAATTATTACTTAGTAAAATATTTTGCTTTGATTTTGTATCATTTTAGTTTTTGCAAATATATTTTAATAAATATCAATCTCATTAATAATATTTTATTAATTTATTTTTTGATCATTATTATATATATTATCAATCATAAAACTTATTTATATTAAATTTACAGTATATATAATTATTAAGAATATTATAACAAATATATTAATTAAAAATATTGAATTCACATTTAAAAAAAAATTAAAAATATTATATTTTTAAAGGTCATAAACTTTAAAAATGAGAAAAAATCCACAATACAAAATTTTTTGTTATTTGATTTTTTAACTAAAACCTATAAACTATTAAATGCCTAAATACTTAAATCATTAAACTCCTTAACTCCTAAACCCTTAATAACTTAAACTTTTAGAACGTGATACCCAAAATAATAAATAATAAATCTCATTTTATTGTATTTGTTATAATTTTAATTATTTATTAATTTATTTTTATAAAATATTAATAGTAAAATATATTATGAGAGAGATAGATATAATTAAAAAATTTTTATTTATCATCAAATAATATATAAGCTTATTAATAGAAGCAAAAATTTGAAAATTTTAAAATATTATTTAATATTTTATTTTATTTATATTTTGAATCATTTTAAGTTTTGCAAATATATTTTAATAAATATCTATCTTATTAATACTTGTTTATTAATTATTTGTTGATCATTATTATAATATCTATCAATAAACTTATCTATATTTAATTTATACGACATATAATCATAATGATTATCTTAATTAAATTATTAAGTATAAATAGTGGATTACATTTGAAAAAAAAATTAAAAATTATTATATTTTTTTAAGTATATAGCCTTCAAAAATTAGATAATAATACAAAAATAAATTTTTTTGTTTTTTGATTTTTAAAATAAAACCTATAAATTACTAAATGCCTTGGCACTTAAATCAAAAAACTCTTAGACCGCTAATCACCTAAACACTTAAAACTCTGAACTATATACCCTAAATAATAAATTATAAATCACAATCTTATTTTTTTTTTGTATTTTATATAATTTTAATTATTTATTAGTTAATTTTTACATAAATATAAATGACAACATATATAATGGGAGGGAAAAATATAATTTGTAAAAATTATTTCTCATCAAAAAAATATATTAGCATATAAAAAAAAAGTTGAAAATTAAAAAGTATTATTTAGAAATATATTTTTAATATAATTTTGTTTAATTTAAAGTTTTGCAAATATATTTTTATAAATATCTATATTATTAATAATAGTTTATTAATTTATTCATTGATCATCATTATAATATCAATCAAAAAACTTGTTTATATTGAATTTGCGTGAGATATAATTATTAAGATTAATTATAACTAAGATATTAAGTATAGATATTGAATTCAAATTTTTTAACAATTTAAAAAATATTATATTTTTAAAGCTTATAACCTTGAAAAATCAGACAAAATCCTCACAATAAAACTATTTGTTATTAAATTTTTTAAATTAAAATTATAAACCACTAAATACCTAAATATGTAAACAATTAAACTCCTAAACATATAGACCTTTAAACTACTATACCCTAAATAATAATCATAAATCATTAATCACTTTTTTTTATATTAATTATAATTTAAATTTCTGATTTAAATTATTTATTAGTTTATTTTTACTGAAATATTAATGACAAAATATATTATGAGAAGGACAAATAGAATTTAAAAACATTATTTCTCATCAAAAAATATATAAAATCATATAATAAATGGTAAATTTTTGAAAATTTAAAATTATTATTCAGTAATATATTTTAAATAGATTTTAAAAAATTGTAGGTTTTGCTGATATTTTTTAATAAATATATATATTATCAATAATAGTTTATTATTTTATTTTTTGATAATTATTATAATTTAAAAATTATTATATTTTCAAAGGTTATAACCTTCAAAAATCAGTCAAATCCCCCAAAATAAAATTATTTGTTATAATAAAACATATAAACCACTAAATGTCTAAACACTTAAATCACTATACTCATAACCACTAAACTCTTAAATGCTTAAACCTTTAAACCACAATAACTTAAATAATAAATCACAAATCTTATTTTTTTGTATCGTTATAATTTTAATTATTCATTTTATTTATTTATTAGTTTATTTTTACAAAAATATTAATTATAAAATTTATTATGAGTGAGAGGAATATAATTTAATTCTCATCAAAAAAAAATGCTTATAAAAATAAGCAAAATTTTCAAAATCAAAAATTATTATTTAGTAATATATTTTACTTAGATTTTGAATCATTTTAGGTTCTGCAAATATATATTAATAAATATATTTCTTATTAATAATAATTTATTAATTTATTTTTTAATCATTTTTATAGTATCAATCAATAAACATGTTTATATGAAATTTACATGATATATAATTATTATGGTTATTATAACTATGATACTAAGTATAAATATTGAATTTACAGTTAAAAAAAATTTAAAACATATTATAATTTAAATTTATACAACCTTTAAATACGAGACAAAATCCAAAAAAAAAATTTTGTTATTTAATTTTTAAAATTAAACCTATAAACCACTATATTATTAAACACTTAAGTCATTAAACTCATAAACCCCTAAAAACCCAAACACTAAAGTCTTTAAACCACTATCCCCTAAATAATAAATAACAAATCTATATTTTTTTGTATTCATTATAATTAAAATCATTCATTTAAAATATTTATTACTTTATTTTTATATATTTTTACAAATATATATAATGACATAAACAAATATAATTTAAAAAATGTATTTCTAATTGAAAATATATATTTAGCATATAAAAAGAAAAAAAAATCAAAAATAATAATAATTATTTTGTTATATATTTTACTTAGATTTTGAATAATTTAAGCTCTTGCAAATATATTTTAATAAATTTTTATCTTGTTAATAATAGTTTATTATTTTATTTTTTGATTATTATTATTATTTCTATCAATAAAGTTGTTTATATTTAATTTATATGAGATATAATTATTAAGATTATTATATATAATATATTAAGTGAAACTATTAAATTTACATTTAATAATAATTTAAAAATTCTTATATTTTCAAATGTTATAACCTTCAAAAATCGGACAAAATCAGCAATGTGATTTTTTTTATTTAATTATTTAAATAAAACCTATAAACCATTAAATGCCTAAACACTTTATTCAATAAACTCTTAAACTCCTAGCCCCCTAAATACTTATACTTTTAAATTACTATACCCTAGATAATATATAATAAATCATACATCTCATTTTTTTATATGCAATATAATAA
The DNA here is from genome assembly GCA_029783825.1 of Sapria himalayana. Taxonomy (NCBI): domain Eukaryota; kingdom Viridiplantae; phylum Streptophyta; class Magnoliopsida; order Malpighiales; family Rafflesiaceae; genus Sapria; species Sapria himalayana. The sequence goes on from JAREIK010014016.1 coordinate 52,140, forward strand.
TTAATATTCAATTTAAATATTTATTAGTTTATTTTTATAGAAATATTAATTACAAATTATATTATGAGTGAGACAAATATAATTAAAAAAATTATTTATTATCTTATTTCGTAATATATTTTACTTAGATTTTAAATCATTTTATTGTTTTGCAAATATATATTAATAAATATCTATCTTATTATTAATAGTATATTAATTTATTTTATGATTATTATTATAATATCAATCAATAAACTTGTTTATATTTAATTTACATAATATATAATTTTTAAGATTAATATAACAAATATAAAGTATAAATAATTAATTCACATTTTTAAAAAATTTAAAAATTATTATATTTTCAAAGTTTATATAACCTTCAAAAATAAGACAAAATCACTAAAGTAAATTTTTTTTATTTGATTTTTAAATAAAACCTATAAACCACTAATTCTTATGCACTTAAATCACCAAACTACCAGTTAAACTCCTATACCCTAAATAATAAATCATAAATCATAAATTTCATTTTTTTTTGTATTCATTATAATTTTAAATATTCATTTTATTTATTTATTAGTTTTTTTATAGAAATTTTAATTACAAAATATATTATGAGTGAGATAAATAAAATTTAAATAAATTATTTCTTATAAATAACATATAAGCTTATAAAAAGAAGCAAAATTTTGAAAATTAAAAATTATTATTTAGTAATATTTTTTACTTAGATTTTGAATCATTTTATATTTTGCAAATATTTATTAATACATATATATCTAATTAATAATAGTTTATTAATATCTATATTTTTAATAATAGTTTATTAATTTATTTTTTTGATCATTATTATAATATCAATCAATAAAGTTGTATATATTGAATTTACTTAATATTTAATTATTATGATCATTAAAACAAATATATTAAGTATAAATATTGAATTCACATTAAAATGATTGTTAAACTAGAAATTATAAATATGATTTTTTTATCATCATTATTTTTTTAATTATACATTCTAATTGTTTATTTTTTTTTTGCTGAAATCTTAATTACAAAATATATTTTGAGTGAACAAATTATAAATTGAACAAATTTGTTTGTAATAAAAGGCTATATAATATTATTAAAATTACTTAGATTTCAAATAATTTTATATATTCAATAAATAAATAAATATATATATATATTGGTAATTATTATAATATCAATCAATAAACAAGTTTGCATTGAATTAGCATTACACGTATTTTTAAAGATTATCATAACTAAAATATTAAGTATAAATACTAAATTAAAATTCAAAGAAAAATTATAAATTATTGTATTTACAAAGGTTACAAAGTTCATTTTACTTATTATAACCTTAAAAAATAAGACAATTTATAAAATTATTTTTTTATTTTATTTTTTAAATTAAACCCATAAACCCCAAAAACCTAAGCTCGTGAAACAAATTGTATTTCTGAATGACTAAACAACTATACTAAACAAATAAACTAGTCATAAAATTAAATTTTTTCTTAGTTCATTTTTTAAACTCATAAATCTCTAAACTTCGTAAGATATAAACCACTAAACTCCTAAATTCTAATCATCTAAATCCTAATTACCTAAACTCTTAAATCCTCTGGCCACTAATCCCCCAAATCCCTAGATCAATAAACATCTAAACTCTTAAAATCACAAACCCATAACTCCTGAAAACCTTAAACCACCAAACCCATAAACAATAATCCCCTAGGGGCAAAACCCATAAACAATAATCCCCTGGGGGAAAAACCCACAAACCTATAAACTCTAAACCCCTCAAACCCTAAACACCTAAACCTCTTTACTCATAAACCCATAAACTATTAAACTCCTAAACACCTAAACACATAAACCTCTAGACCACTAAACCCATATACCCTCTAAAGCCATATAGACCTAAAACTCTAATTCCCCAAATCTCTAAATCCCTAAACCACCAAACACCTAAACCCTAATTTCTTAAAGCATTAAATCATTAAACCCGAAAACTTCTAAATTCAAACCATAAACTATAAATCACTTTTTTTTTATAATTATTATAATTGTATTTATACATATTAATTAATTATAAGTTTATTTTAACTAAAATATAGATTATACAATATATTTAAAGTTATAAAAATATAAGTTTAAAAAAATGATTTATCTTCAAAAAACTAATAAAATCTTATAAAAAGATTCAAAATTTTTTAAGACATAAATTGTTAATTAGTATCATGTCTTTGTTAGATTTTGAATTATGTTAAGTATTATATATATTTTTTAAAATATATTTCTCTCATTTTTATTTATGATACTAATTTATTTTATTGGTCATTATTATAATCTAAATTAATAAACTATTTTATATTGAATAATATGTTATATTATTTCAAAGATTATTATAACTAAAAATGTTTAGTATAAAAGTTTAATTTATAAAATAAAAAAAATATAAAAATTATTGTATGTTCAAAGGTTATAACTTTTTAAGATTTATTTTATTCACAAAATAAATGTATTTCTTATATATATTTTTTAACTAAGCTCATAAACACCTAAATCCCTAAAACTCTAAAAACCTAGACCCCTAAATCCTAAATCATAAATAATAAATTTAATTAGTTGATAATCATTATCATTTTAATTGCATATTTTAATTATTTATAAGTTTATTTTTCTAAAATTAATTTATTTGATTAGAATTTAAAATTTAACAAATAATTTATATAAATTAAATGAGTTCAAAAGTGTCACAAATAAAATAAGATAGCATAATCATTATAAGATCAAAAATTTGTCTTTTATGTTAGTCGATTGACAATTAGGAACATTGCTATGATTTTTTTAGAAAAAAATCCATTCATGGTAAAAACATTTAATAAAATAAAGAAATATTAACATTTTATTAACAAACATATATTAATAGTTTTATCTTTTTTAAATTAAGCCTCAATAGAAAAATCTATTTGAACAAATTTAGCAAACAATAAAAAGTGTATATGGGTCCGCAACAAATATAATTATAATTGAATCAACTTCTTTATAAACTAATTATAATATTAATATTAATATATTTAATAAATAAATCAATCAATCCAATTAGTTTTTTAATTAATAAATAAAAAAAATTAACAAACTAACAACCACATTCATTTTATTGCATATATAAATAAGGCATGGACATGTGCGAGGTGTGGTTATCATTAAAATAATGAAAGTAGTATTTTACATTATAATATACATAGTTACATAAATTTAAATACTTAAATATAATATATTATTATATAATTTTATATGTTATAATTACTTTTTTTATACAATAATTGTGATATTATTATTTCAAAAAATATATATAAAAATATTGATACATACGAAACAAAATACTATATTTGGTATAGTATTTTATTTCTTACTTCCACCTTAAGCTTGTATCTAACTATAAAATAGTAAATATAAGTATGAAATAAAAATGTAAAATAATATCAAATAAATACTTCCACCTTAATCTTGTATCTAAATATAAAAATTTTAAATTTAATCTATTGGTACATATAGGCTGAAAGACAACCAATTGTAAATACTAACTGAACTTATACATTGGTAAATTAATAAATTTGAATATTGTCCATTATTGATGTGGGTGAGTCTGTCATTAATTACCAACACAATTACATTTGTTGTCATTTTCGAACATATTAAATATGTTAATATTTATTGACGACCATTTGTCCATTTGCATTTATCAAAATATACTTTGTTGTTATTGTTTAACAAGCTAAATACCTTTGCTTATAACCTAACTTCAACACTCAACAAAATTAATAAATAGAGTTTAATCAATTCAAAAATTTTGTTGTTAATCCATTAAAAATTCATTATTAATCAGTTAGTATTATTTGAAAAATAGTTTAATCTAGTGGACAAATGAAAATTGTGATGGTAATATGTCCATGGTTATTAATGGATTCAATTCGTTGCTAAAATTCGATTGGTAGAATATTCTTTTTTGGTGATAATAGTTATACATGTAGTTATATATAGTCATCATATACAGTTATACATATAGTTATAGATATAGTTATATATAGTAATATATAGTTATATATGTAGTTTTTAAAAGTTATATATAATCTTATGTTGTTGTCCATATATTTATAAAAATAGTTAGAATTGGTAAAGCTTAGGTTATATATAGTATTAAATATATAATTATATATATAATTTTTATAGTTATACATGTTGTAAAATACAATTATATATAGTTATATGTTATTATACATATAGTTATAAATATATACATATAGTTATATATTTATAAATATATACATACATACAAGTAGTTATATATAGTTATACATACGTGTATTCAAAGTTATAAACAAATATATAGATTCACATATATGTATATATATGTGTATACATAGTTACAAATATAGTTATATTTAATTATATAGAATTGTATATAGTTATACAATATATATAAATGGTTATACACATATAGTTAAACATAATGTTGTATGTTGTTATGCATGTAATTATAAATATCATTACATGTGGTTATGCATATAGTTACTCATATAGTTATACTTATATTTATACACGAAGGTATATATAATTTTTCATATAATTTTATATATTTATACATATAGTTATGCATGGGTATATATATAGTTAAATACATTTTTATATACTAATATATAAAAATGTATATTAAATACATGTTGTTAATTATATATTTAAATATAGCTATGGATAATATTTTTATAGTTATATACACATGGTAAGATACAATTATATATATTTATATATTATTATACATGTAGTATATTTTGTTAGAAATATAGTTATATATAATTATACATATATTTATAAATTATTATATAGTTAAAAAAATAGTTATATATAATTATAAAAATAGTTTACATAGTTACTAATATAGTTAATATAGTTATAAAGAGTTTTATATAGTTATACAACTATTTATAAATAGTTATACATATATAGTTAAACATATAGTAATATTCATGTTGTTATAAATTTTAATTATAATTATAGTTACATGTGTAATTGCACACATAGCTATAAATGTTGTTATTCTTATACTTATACATGTTGTAGATGTAGGCATATATAAGTTTTCACGTGATTATATATATTTAGACATATATTTATGTATAAGTATTGACGTAGATAAATACATTTTTATATAGTTATATGTTGATGTACATATTATCAAAGACATTTATGTATAGTTATATGTGTGTGTGTGTGTGTGCGTGTGTGCTTGTGTGCGTGTGTGAGTGTGTGTATTAAATATATGTTGTTATATTTATATATAGTTATGTATACTATTTTTATAGTTATACATATAGTAAGATACACCATATGTTTGATAAATATTTTAGAGTTATGAATGAATGCACATTTCAATGGGTTCCATTTCATCTCATATTGCCTCGGTAACTCGGGCATATCAATTAAGTGATGAAAGTTGTCTAATTAATCTCTGCTCTTTACTAGTATATCATTATATTTATTTCAATAAAAATCTCAAAAAAAGAATGAAATATCTTGGTGACCAATCTATGATAGTGATTTTTTTTTTCAATTTTTTTAGTCTAGATGTCATTAGCTTGTAGTAGTAATAGTAGGGCCCATAAAAGGCGAGACCAATTTTGTATGAAGCATGCATGTGCATTGAAAGTTATAAATGAAAAAAATTTATAGTAAGATACACCAACTATTCACTTAACATGTGCACATACATATATATGTGTGTGTGTGTGTCTGTGCGTGTGTGAATAGTTGCGTGTTCAATATTTTTTCAAAAATCATACAATTTTTAAAATAAAAAAAAATTGTGTTTTAAATGGGAGGGGGAGCATTTTTGGGTTTTTCATTCATAATGCATTGAAATGTATGTATTTTTCTATTTTGGTGCGCTTTTCTAAATATGAAATTTAAGTATTTCTCAGTAAATAGTTGGTGGGTAGTCCATCAGAACATAATTTAGCTTATGATATTTTATTATATTGTTGTGATATGTCATTCTAGCAATTGTAAAATGTGTAAATTGTGTATATTAAAAAAAATTAAAAATTAGAATATTTTTAAAATTAAATCTGAAGACTCGTACTTGATATGAATGTATCTAATTTTTCTCTTATTAATTCATGATTGTGTAAAAACGAGGTGATTAAAGTTAAGATAGATTAAAGTTTTGTTATATTGTATTATGCTCAATTTTCTTTGAGTTTGATATATTGTTTTTTTAGTATATAGTAACTGACATGTCTATTAATATTAAAGTTTTGTAATATTGTTTTTATTTTATACAATTAAGTAGGTAAATACTAAATTTATGTCTATTAATATTAAGTTTTTTTTTTCCATATGGAAGAACACTAGAATTTGTGACAATCTTAAATTGATAGAAAATATTAACTTTGTATTATTATTTAAATTATCTAGTTGATTATGACTTATATAGAATATTAATGGAAATTTTCAAAATTAAATAATAGATAAGAATCAAAGTAAGAAATTAATTAATATAAATCACAAAAAAAAAAAAAAACAATCAATCTTATAATGTGCATCACATGAGGTTACAAAGTCAATACTTTACAGACATCTCTTTGCATTTAAGTAATTATCCTTTGAAAAGAAAATATAAATAAAATAAATGAAATCAACGAAATCAATTAAAAAAAAATAAAAAAAATTTAAAAAAATTTAAAAAAATTAAACAAAAAATTAAACAAAAAATTAAAAAAAATCCAATACTAATTTTTATTTGTAATTATGTAACTCAAAATTCTTATAGAGAATTAAAGATATGAGAGAGAATTGTGCAAGAAAATTTAAAAATTAATTTGTTTTTTTAGATAATTGAATATAAGAAATATTTTGAATAAAAAATATATTTTTTTTAATTGTACACGTGCATCCATTAATTACAACTAGTCGATCGAACACAATGAGAAACATAGCCATTTTTGAATTAAAAAAAAAAAAAAAACTACCATATGGATATTAGTTGTTTTATATAACATCAACATTAGCACTTGAGTCATGATCTGAGTCATGGACCATGTGTACCCTTAGGTTGACCAAAGCATAATTTGTGTCTAGGCATTGGTGAGAGCCATAGGAGGCATGTGGGCCGTCATTTATGGCAACAGACACTTCTAGGGACATGTCTTTCATTTGGACTTGGACATGTTTACCAAGAAGAACAATCATCATATAGTATATTTTTGTGACCTGGGTCCTGCTTTCTATATGAAAAAGACAACACCATGATCTACATGGGAGGTAATACCTTATACTTAGTCTTGTAAGTGAGAACTCCACCATAAATGAAAACCAGAATCAAAACATAACCATTATTGTGGGTCTCATTTAGGATTAGGTGAGTGAGCCCACCTACAAGCTTTGTTTGGTCTATTTTTGACAAATTTATAAGCTTGTTGTCTTTGTTTTTTTTGGTTAGCCACAGGCAACCTCATTAATTCATGACAATTGGCACACACCTTAGCTAATGTCATGCAGTGAAGAGAGAGGCTCTCCATGGTCAATGCCTCTAGATGAGAGAGCCCATGACATCATGCCCTAGAAAATTCATTGCAGACCATTACAACTACGCCCATGTTAATCTATTATTTGTATATTTCAATATATATTCATTTCTTCATAAATACTTTATTTTTAAGGTAAAATTTAAAATAATTATAATTTCATTTATATTTATTATAAAAAATGAACCATTGAGGTTGACTTTTAAGATTATTTAATATTTAATATGGGGAATTTAGTATTTAAATATTTAATATATGGTTAGAAACTGATTCAAATAATTGTGGGTAACAAACTAACTACATTGACTAGTTCAAATTGAAATGGAATACCAAGTTTATTAGTTGATAATAATTACTTATATTTGTTAGTGCATTGTAATTTACTTATTATGTATATAATTTTTTTTTTATTTTTTAATTGATTGTTGTCTTTGAAATTATTAAATGATATTTTTCTTTTTTGATCTTGATCATACGTAATAAAAACAAAAAAAGGAGGATTTGTAAATCAAATATAAAATAATTATTTTTTTCAAAAATTGTAAAAATACACTAAAATGTAAATTAATTAGGTTATTGTTAATTGAAATTTGAAAACCCAATTTTTCTCCTCACGTGGCTTGTCGGCATGATTAAAAATAATTTAAAACTTTAATTAAGGCATCAAATGGGATAAGAATTAGACAAAATAGATGATGATGTGGTTTGAACATGCTCTCTTTACTTTAAAATAACACATTATGCTATACGCCTGCAAGAATCAAATTATGATTAACAAATATATTTATATATACAAAAACAAAAACAAAAACAAAAACAAAAAACAAAAACAAAAACAAAAACAAAAACAAAAACAAAAACAAAAACAAAAACAAAAACAAAAACAAAAACAAAAACAAAAACAAATATATATATATATATATATATATGTGTGTGTGTGTGTGTGTGTGTGTGTTTGTCTACACACACACATATAGAGAGAGAGACACACACAAATCCTTAGATATATATATATATATATATGTGTGTGTGTGTGTGTGTGTATTTATCTATTTGACTTTATATATGTAAATATAATTTACTAATTGTTCGACTTGTTTCAAGTAGCTGAATGATTGAAGTTGTTATTTTGAATATAAATGGTGTGGGTTTGAATCACATTGTCACTTGGCATGTTTGATTCCCATTTATGTTTTAATTAAAGTTGTTTATTAATTAATTTATTTTTAATTCTATTATAATGTCATACTGGGGTAAATTTGGTATTTTAATTATATGTCATATATATACACACACTAAAATGTAATTAATACATGTTTTCGTGCATTTTTTAAAAAATTATGTAAAAAAAAAACTTTTAGGTAATTATTTTATATTTGGTGCACAAAAACCAAAATACAAATCTATCAATAGAAATAATTAAATAAAAGAAAAGACATATAATTTTTTTTTAATTATTTTAACAAAATAAATGAGATAATAAGATTAGATAAACATACGAAAAAAATTTGTATTTAATGTTGTTTCTCAAAAATATGTATGCTGGTTCTAATTTCAAGGATCCGGTCCAGGTTCATCTGCCCGGCCCCGGCCTCGGCCTCGGCCTGGTTTGGCACTTTCTACCATTTATCAGCTAAAGTGCTAAACTGATTTTCAAAATTCGTATAATAAAAAAAAAAAAATAATTTTTTTTTCACCTGAGTATCAAAAAATTCGTGCTGTATGATCACGTGCTGTGTGATCACGTGCATGTATCTGGTAAAATAGTGGGTTCAGGGTTCAGATCCGGTGGTCATCTGGACGTCCAGGTCCAATAAATGGGTGGATTCTTCAATTGATGAACATGACCTATATGATGACACACTCACATGTATTTAAATATGTATTATGAAAAACAAAATTAATTTATTAAAAAATAGCGACCCTGATAATAATTAGGAAAGTTATGTTTGCATATTATTTAATATTGACAATAATATTAAAATTATTCTGGTGTAATTTTAAAATTATTATTTTGATCAATAGATATTATTTAATATTGACAATAATATTAAAATAATTGACAAAATAGAATACTGATTATTTTAAAATTAATAAATTTTAAAATTATTTCTATAAATTATTGACAATAATATTACTAATTATTACTAATTAAATAATAATAATAATAATAAAAAATTTTAATTAGTCTCTCAATAAAAAAAAAATATATATATGAGCCTTCTTTATATCGCATCAAATAGTCTCATGTTTTTTTTTTTTAAATTTTAAAAATGTAGTGCACGACGTTCACGTGTTGATTCGAGTCACATGCCAAGCTCGTGCTTGACCGAGGCCAATGCCCAAAGCTGACTCGAGTAGATGAAGGCCAGACCATTTTGGGTCGAGCTGGGCTACATGATCTAGTTGCATGTGGGATGCACATGCAACTCGAGTAGGACCATCATAGCCTGTGCCGGTTCTAGCCTTCTAGGCACAAGTTTCACCATGTCGGGCCATGTCAATGGGCCGGGCCCAATTTGATGCCATCTGCGACCCCCACAGTAACACACACCTGGCTTATTCTTTGGAGACTACCAGTGCCAGTGCGTCACCACAGTGCACACATCTGGCTTAATCTAGGTCTGGTCTCTTGTGCCAGAGCTAGCTTGCCAAATTGACCATCTGGTTAGACAATGTACGCGGACATCACTTTCAGAGGAAATAATAATTTAGTTTGAATGCTCCACTCTCAGATCACCATCAAACCTGCCAGAGTTGCACTGTTGGTTTCATCACTTTCCATTATAAGGTAACAAAATCTGTAGAGAATCAAACCAATCTTCACCACCATCGGTCTGGACTCCGGCCCGCCCAACGCTCCACCGCCGTCACTACCTGCAACAGTCATGTGTGGAGGTTCCATAATATCCGATTTCATCCCCTCAACAGCTGCGTCGCGACGGTCTAGGCGCTTGGTTGCAGATTTTCTGTGGCCCGATCTGAAAAAGTCGATCAGCAGCAAGCAGTACCCGAATCCTGCTGTTTCGGAAGTCGATCTTGACCATGACTTCGAAGCGGATTTTCAGGAGTTCAAGGATGATTCCGATCCTGATGAACGCGATGACGATTTCTCCCTTTCTGTCGAGAATTTCTCTTTCTCTGGCACTCGGCGTCCGCCTGATATCATTCCATCATCGCGTGGTAAAAACAATTTTCTTTCATTTGTTGTGTATTTTCGCCTGGCATATGTCCGTGAGTCTCTGCTTTAGCTCTCTGGTCATCGTCTTGGATGTGGTATTGCCAGCTTGTTAAGTTAAAATTTTTGTGTGTGTCACGTGCACTTCCTATGCGTTATCGTTTATTATCTCAAGTTGATGCTGTATCTTTTCCTCCTGTGGTTGCTGTCTTCTGTGCTTGTTTGGTAAGCTATGTTCTCATACTTCATCTGTACTATCCGATCTGATGACAAATGTTTTTTTTTTTTTTTTGGTTCTCTTCTTTGTTTCTATCATTTTTTACCTATCGTTTTTGTTATGGTTGATATTTTATTTGATTCTCTAATGTATTTTCTTAGACAATGTTTTCAATACAAAATATAAAATTATCAACAATGCAATATTTAAATATATGATCTTTTTTTTTTTACTATAATTACTTATTATATAGAAGTTGTGTATTGCTATGAATCTATGATGACAAATATTTTTGTTCGTCCAATTAATTAATATTTATTTTTGAAATTTATTAAAATTATTAGTTATATAAATTTAGATATTGAATTATTTATTTATTTTCATTATTAATAAAAAGGAAGAATGACCTTTATGATAGAAGAATGCCTTCCAAATTATAGAGAAAATATTATTAGATAATTAGTAGATTAATTGAGTTATGTTCATAATGTTGAACTCATAAGATAATCATAATAGAGATGCTTATGTTAAACTGAATGTATGAGAAAATTTATTTAATTAGGATAAAAATAGAAATAAGGAAATTAAGAGGTATATTCGTATGACATGGGAATAAAATTTAAAAATAATGGCTTACAAATTTGTAAATATGAAAATATTAGATACATACTAATTAAAAATATTTAAATCATCAAGTTAGTGAATTATAGAGAAAACTGTGTAAACTATTAGAAATTTGAATGAAACTAATAAGAAGATATGTACAATTTAAATTAAAATGATGAATATATAATTTAGTAAATTAAATTAAAAATATATAATACTAATAATTAATAATTAATTATTAGTATTATGCGTCAACTTATTTTTTAGCTCCAATAATCAAAGAATGTCATCTAATGTGAAATTATTATTTATAGCAATTAGTGAAGTGTTTGAATAAAATTGAATTAACAATATGATATTTATTGTATTTTTAATGATCATCAATATTAAATATACCATACATTATCCCAATAGAATGAGCAAATTATATTATTTGTGGAATTAAAATTTATATTATTAACTCCATTAATATCTAAAACATGTTTTGATAGTTGTGATTAGTGTTATGAATTTATTTCGTGACAATATTTCACATGAAACTTTTCCAAACATGGCCTGACCCTATTTAGATTGTATCATCTAGAGGTAGAGGCAATTTGAATCCTTGAAAATAAGGAGTATCAATTAAGATTGAGACAGAGCTAGGAGACCTTTTATAAGGTGTGCATGTTGTAGGAATAGTCCTCATGCTAGAGGGAGTTGAGGGAGTTTAGCTAATTACTATATCCATTTAAATTTTTCATAAAGTTTTTTTGTTATAATTTTTATTAGAGATGAATACGTAAATCTCTAGTAAGATAATATCAAATATTTTTTAATTTTTATTTTTGAGGTATTATAGTTATGATTTTTTATTCCTTTAAGCTTTTGGGTAATTTTTGTTGGGAATACTATTCCATGTTCTTTTTCTTTTATGAATACTATTATAATTAATTGCAAGATATCTAAAGTTCTTGATTATGATAATATTAATTTTAATATTTTATTTTTTTTACTATTATTTTTTATTCTTGGATGTCTGAATAATTTTTTTGAGTCATTTTTTTAAATCACTTGATTTTGATATATTTTTTTCTATTGAAATAATTTTTAAAGATTAAAATATTGTAAAAAAACTTTTTTATAGATAAGATATTATTATTTGCTTGTTTTATTTTCTATTATTAGTGCTTTTATTAGGTACTTGAGTGTTGTACATTATTTTCTTATTTATTCTTGACTCAGTTATTTGTTTTTGATCAACTTTAAAATTTTGAATATAAGTATTAGAATTTAGATTTAATTTTATGATAAAATATGAGATATTAATTAGAAAAATATATCAAAGCTTTTTTATTTTTTATTTTTCAGCCATGTGTGTAATGATCTATTTAATAAGATTCATATAGATATTTGAGAATTTAATAGAGTTAATGCATTTTTTATTATATTTATCGATGATTGATTAGATTTTAAATGACTTTTTAAATAAATGATATTTAATTTTATATGTTTTAGTTATTTTATAAAAAAAATTTATGTTATAATAAAATATGAAAATTATTAGAATTGATAATTCTTTACTTTAGATATTTGATAGGTCAATATTGCCTTACTTGCCATGTGATTATATTTTAAATTTATAATGCTAGCACATTCTAATATTATAGGATTATATGAAAAAATAATTTTATTTTCATGTGATGATTGTTATATGATTTTACTTTAGATTGTTATATTGCATCCAGGCTTTTGGATGCACTTCCAATGGCTAGAGCAGAAGATCCGATTACTGTCAGGTTTATGTCATATTTAATTAATAAAAAACACCAAAAAAAATAAAAAAATTATATTAAAAAAAATAATTTTATTAATAGGATTGTTTCATTCATAAAAATTAAAATCTCTATTATCAAATCTCTATTCTCTCCTACCTCTGAATTCACACTCCTCTTAATCTCTTTCTCTTTCTTTTTATATTTTCTCTTTGTTTGGCTTTGATCTTAGTTTTTTTGTAAAGCTTTAAATACGTGGACACTGGACCATGAACATGGATGGTGGATGGTAGAAAAATTGGGTGTGGCGCGGCCTTTTGTTTTTTCTCTCCAATCCATTAACCTAGGCCCACCTAACCCTAAGTAATTAATTAGTTATTATTTTTTAATATTTATTTATTTTTTAAATTTTATTAATATCAATTAATTTTTAATCTAGAAATTAGAATATAGTTTATAAACTAAAAAAAATTTAATTTAATTATTAATAAATTTAATGATAATGAAATTAATACTAAAATAAACGTAGATAATATTTATAATAATAAATATACGAAAAAGTTCAAGGCTGAAATCCTATTTTTTCTAATAGTACTGACTTAAACTTAAATATTTAAAAAATAAAAAATTAAAAGAACATATGTAGTATGAACTAATTTTAATATAGTACAAAATAAAAATATTATGAGTGTTGATGAAGAATAGGCATAGTGTATGTATTGTAAGAAAATATATGTATATATGAGTGCGTGTGAGACTTAGCACCTAAAGATGCACACCGATTATTACACTAAAAAAATATTTTGCATTAGATTCTAGACAAACCTAAATGAGCGGCGAGGTCTTTCACTAAAAGTTTATTTTTGAGAAAATATTATTTTTATTACTAATTATTAGATTAATCCAATATCTCATGTTATTATTTTTGTATTATGTGCTTTTATATATTTTGTATTTTGTATAGAAATTATTTAATTTATTTTTTTTTATAGTTAATAATGTAGCACATTTTGAAATATTTCTAAATTTAATTTGCAATCCAATATATTGCATATTATGTTGAGGATCTTTAATGTTATTTATAAATTTTGACTTGAAATATCGTATGGAGCTTACTATTTGGTTGTGATATTTATATAATAATTTGCTTGAATGTAATATGTATATAATAATTTATTAAATTAATTCACATTAATTCTTATGGTATTTTTTTATTATTATTTTATTGTTTCTTATATTTTTGAAAAGAGTACTCAAACTATGATATATGAATTTTATTAGAGTATTATTTATATTTATTTTTTTAGTATTAATTTTTAATATGACATCGGAGTTAACCTAAGAAAAATTTTACCTAAGTTTGTGGATAGAAGTGTATGCTTGCAGAGTCTAAGCGTGCACAATGTGTGTGGTGTTAAAAGAAGGCACACGGGGTTGAGGTAGCAGGCACATGCAAAGGTGAAAAAGGCATGTATGTTGGTGACCTATGTTGCACGGACACGGATATGGACACGGGGATACGACACGGCAAGATACGGGGACACGGCAAATTCTAAAAAACTAGGATACGGATACGGCTTGGATACGTCATGATAAAAAAAATAAAATTTAAAAAAAATATTAATTATAAATATTAGGTATTTTAAAATAATTAAAAATACTGTATTTTAAAATAATTTAAAATTTTGTATTTTAAAATAATGTTTGATTAATTGACAAAGGCAAAGTGGTTTAATATGTTAGATTTGTAATCAGGTTAATATCATGTTCGGATTGTTAAAAATGATGAGCCTAAGGTTATTTGTGAGACTCGTTATGGCTCCTATGAGTTTCTAGTAATATTTTTTGGCCTGACAAATGTTTCGACAATATTTTTCATTCTCCTGAACAATACATCCCAATTGTTTCATGAACCCCTTGGGATAATGTACTTAGATGTTCTAATTCAAAACTAATCACTTTAGGAATACTTGAATCACTTAAAATAAATGTGGCAAGATAAATACTACGAAAAATTAAATTTCTTAGTTATATTGAAAAAAAATGATATAATTCAAAATTTAAATGGATCTATAAAAAATGCGAGCCTTTAGTCTGCGAGAGCCACCAATTAGAGGTGGCAAATCAGGCGGGCTTGACAGGCAGGGCCAATGATAACTCGGGGCAAATTTGGCCCGGTTTATTCATGACCAAAAATTTGGTAGCATTACCCGCCCTAAAAATAGGGTGGGCTGGGCCAAATAGCCTTCTAAAGTCAAAAATTATTTGGCATGGGCTGGGCCGAACTGATCTGGGCCACATTGGATTGGGCTAGGCCAAAATTGCCATGGTTTATTCGGGCCAAAATTTTATTATTCTGACTGTCCTAAAAATTAGTTGTGCCGGGCTAGCTCATTGGGTCGGGCCAATTTTGCCACATCTACCACCAATGAATTAGGTGTCAAATGGGACGTATCGGGCTGGCCCGGCCCATTTTTAGCCGGCTCGACCGTGCTTTTGTGCCGGGCCAGGCATGGTTACTGTACTGTGTCTTGCCTGGCCCGGCAGGGTTCTGTGGAGGTCAGCCTTGCACGGGTCCGTGGCACGAATCTGGCGGGTTCGGCCTGGTCGGATTGAAATCCTAATTTGAAAAAAAATAGGGTTTTGCTGTTCAAGCGGCGCAGTGTCGCGCTGCATGATTTTTTTTCAATTTCTACCGGGCGAGCCTCGCCCGTCAGGATCAACTTCTGCCGTTGAGGTGGTTTCTCGGCTCGTGCTGAGGTATCGTGCCCACGAGCCACGGTACCATGCTGGGCCATGCACGGCACGAGGCCCGGTTGGCCTTGGCATGACATGGCATGAGCATGGACACGAAAAATTTGTGTCGGGCTGGCTTAGGCACGACCAAATCGTGCCGTGCCGGTTCGGACAGACCCGGCCTGGTTGACACCTCTACAATGAATGTAATACACTTGATATTAGTTTTTTGATTGAAGAAACATAACTTGCTAAGAATGATTTGGTTGACTAAATTAGAGTATTACTGAAGAACCCTTTATAACCTTACTAGATCATACAAAATTCTATCAAATAAAATGTGGAATGAAGGCATAACTTATGTATAATTTTATCTAGTATACCAACATGATAAAGTAAAGTTTAAATTATTTGTGGGCTTTCTACATCCTCAACAATTTCTAGAATATATTTGGGAGAGTATATTTGTGAATCTTTTTTATTGAGTTTTGCTAAAAGATAAGAGTTTGTAACAATTATGGTGATGGTAAAATAATTTTTCAAGTATGATACATTTTTTCTAATAACAAATGAAAGTTGCAAAGAAGCAGTGAAATTATTTATTCTAGGAATCCTTAAATCTTTATTAGTTATCAAGATATAAGATTTACAAATAAATTTTAAACATAATTATTCAAGTTAACAAGATTATATTTGAACTTTTTTTTACTAATGTTCAACTCTTGACGGATAGATAAACTAGAGTTGCCAAGGGCCTTGGGGTGTCAGTACGGCTTGTTTGGCCCGTAGCCAGGTACTTTCTTGCTGGGTTGATTATGGGTCGTTGGTTATGAGCATCATGTAAGTACAGTAAAAATATTTGGAATTTTAATTTTTTTATTTATTATAAATGTTATATTTATATATCAGAATAATATTATTAAAAATATATTATATTAGAAATTTAAATGAAATAAATAATTATTTGGTATTCGGCTCAATCCAAAAAAATAAAATATCATGTGAAAAAAATTATAATCTGAAATATGATACATAACATAATTTAAAATAGAAATAGATAAAATATTCATCGCCAGGTGCATTGTAAGAGTCATCAATTTGTATTTACAATATGATAGTGTTGATCCAGATTATCATCGTCATGTATGATTCCGAAGTTAATGCTAGTAGTAACATTAATATTTACGATGTTCTATGAGTTATCATCTTTTAATAATTTTTTTATTTTATCCTTAAATGTTCAACTTTGAATCTTATTAATTTTTTAATTATATAAGTATTTTTATGATATTTGGTTGTAGTCTGAATTTTCTATTTAAAAAAAATAATATTGACTATCACAAAAAATATTCATTTTTTGTAGATCATTAGATCATTAGCTATTATAGATAGTACGAGAAGTATGGATTCTTATGATTTTTACTAATTTAAAATATTTATTTTTTTTATTATTATCATTTTATTTAATAAAGTAGTAATCAATATCTAAATATTGAAATAGTTTATTTTTATTTGATGAGCTACCCCATTATTTGTTCCTATCTAACTGAGTAGAAAAGTCTATATGTTGAATATCACAGATATCACTCAATTTATTTTATAAATTTATTAATTATTCTTCTAATTTATAATATTTTATTATGTCATTTTTACTCATTGACGTAGAAATTCTATGATATGTATATTACAGGTATGTTTGCTTAATATTGACTATCTTATAATTTTTAAAAAATTTAATTGGAAGACTTATTATTATAATTAATTTGATCATGTTTTTTCTCTTAAAATTATTGTGATAAATGAATGAGGTCAATTAAGATGAACTTGATTTAATTTTAAATACCTTAACTTGGTTTATTTGGGATATATATGTCAAATGGGCCGACCGTCCTGGGCTAGGCACTGTTCAGTCGTGCATGGCCTTGCACGCTTTAGTGTCGTGTTTGGCTCTTTGTCGGGTGGACCCTCATCATGATCATGCCGTGTTGTGCCGAGGGTTTTTGGCCCACGTGCCGTCCCAGCCACGTGGGCATGACATGGGTGACCATGTACCGAGTGATGCCCGACGAGGGGATGACGCGGTGATGCCCGAATGGTGATTGCTCGGCATGCCCGACATGCAATGATGGTACTGTGGCGTGCCAAGCATCACGGTGCGCTAGCCGCGTTGGGCCCGAAAAAAATTGTCCGGACCATTTTTCGAGTTACGGATCAAATATATTATATTTGTTGGTGTATTGATTTGTATGTATTTTAAGGTGACTAATATCACTTTTACTCATATGAATTTGTATGTATATCTTTATATTTATAAAGATATTGTCCCGGCTTGACCCATTGGCCCGCCTTTTGCCCGTGTTATGCTGAGTCATGCTGGGTTGTGCCAAGCCGAGTCAGACCTAGCCAGGCTAGCTTGGTTTGGCTAGCCGGGCCAGAACCAGCCCCCACTTTCCTTGCCATGCCATGTTTCTCGCGACAAGCTGGCTAGGAACCCTAGTTCGGAACAATCACACCCATAATCCTGGCTTTGCACGAAGTTTGTCCTGGCTTGGCTCTAAAGTCTAAATTGAGTCGTGCCGTGTTATAGATGATATTTTTGTGCCGTGCCTAGAGGTATCAACCGTTCCGGGCCGGGCTGGCCCGGCACGAGGCACGACACTGTTCAGCTGTGCCTGGGCCGGCCCGACACGGAAAAATTCCGTGCTCGGGTTTGGCACGAGCTGTGCCGTGCCCGGCCCGGCATGGTTTGGACCGCGGCACAGCAAACCGGCACGGGTTTATCCCGTGCCGAGCGCCCCGTGAGCCCGACCCCATGATGCCCCTCCCGCAAAAAAAGACCGCGGGTCGGGTCTGATTCAACCCGACCCGCGGTCCCCCGTATCCCGAACCGCTCGGACAGGAATGCCCGAGTGGGCCAGGCGAGGCACGGCACGGCCCGCCGTGCCTGCGGGCCTTGCCGGGCTCAGTTTTTTCAAACGGGCACGGCACGGAAGCACGATCGTGCCTTAAAATAATGTGCCGGGCCGGCCCGTTCCAGCCCGTTTGACACCTCTAGCCATGCCTTGTTTTCTGTGCCTGGGCCATCTGGCCCAAATGGCACCATTACACAAAACAGGTGCATTAAGGTAACATCGGAAACTTCTTGGTCTTCAAAAACTACTCTTTTTGTTGCTCGTTTTCTTACTTTAGTTTGTTGGGATATTTGGTTTAGTCCTAAACAATCATATTATATTTAATTATTATTATTATTTTTTATTTTTTATATGTTATCTGAATGTTATAATATTTAACGGCATGTTATCCAAAATTATTAATTATATAAATAATTATAGTATTTTTTTTTTTATTTTTAAAGATATTTCATTTACTTTTTATTTTTTACTTGGTCTTTCTTATGTGACTTAGTTTGTATGGAACTCAACTTTGTTAGAAGCTAAGATAATGTTTTTCTAAAATCTTTATTAAAAACAATATTACATAAAATAATTTTCTCTCCACCGGTTCTTTTAATTCTAGTTTGTGCCTCGGGCAAGACATCTGCACCTAGGGTTCAATATTAGACGTATCCATATATATATATGTGTGTGTGTGTGTGTGTGTGGGTGTGTGACATGTTTTTTTGCATATATGTGGACTGTTTTGATGTGATGTGCTGTTTTTTTTTTGGGGTTGTTGGAAGGCTCAAAAGCAAAGAAAGCAGCAGATTGGAAACAACAAGCAGAAAGATGCAGTAAGAAAAAGAGAAAGAATCAGTATAGAGGAATTCGGCAGCGACCGTGGGGGAAATGGGCGGCTGAGATCCGTGACCCGAGGAAGGGAGTGCGGGTGTGGCTCGGAACCTTTAACACTGCCGAAGAAGCTGCGAGAGCTTATGATATCGAAGCAAGAAGAATCCGCGGAAAGAAGGCCAAAGTGAACTTCCCCGATGAGAGTCCACCTCCGCCGCCTCCTCCTCCTCCTCCGCCCCCACTTCTTCCAGAGCGAAATCAAGAACCAGGCAGCCTCAGCCCTAAAGATTTTCCAGAAGAGAACAAGCCCTTTGCTCTAATTGACCCTCCGCTGTATTTCAACTCCGACCAGGGCAGCAGCAACTCCTTTGAGGGCTCCGATTTCGGCTGCTGCGATCAAGTCCCTAGCCATGCGGCTGATGCACCACTGCTCGTTGGTGGGTCTGGTGACTCACCCAGGGCTCTTATTTCTGCACCTGATAATGGCAGGCCTGTTGCAGGAGGAGATGGGGATGGTGGTGCTGAAAACTCTTTCTCTGAGCAGCTTCTGGATTTTGACGATGAGATGCGATTGTTTCAAATGCCTTCTTCTCAATCCCACGGCAGCAGCTGGGAGTCCTTGCTTGATGACTTCCTTAATGGCGACCCTGCTCAAGAGAACAACTGTCTGGCTGACCTTTGGAGCTTTGACGACCTCCCAGCTCTCACTGGTGGAGTTTTCTGAAAATGTCGATCTTGTAAATAAGGCTCTACCCAGGTCTGCTTTTCTTCTTCACTCTCACACACACACACACACACACACACACACACACACACACGTATGTATGCATGTATGTATATGACTGGCTTATACATGCAACTGGTTCATATTTCCTTGTCTTTGTAGAGATGATGGGTTCCATTGGAGAAGTAAGAGTGTGGCAGAACAAGTAGCAGCGAGGAAGTATCGAGTTCATGTGTGACTCTTGTGCCATGAGTGTGGTGGTTGCATGAGGGGTGTATTTTTCATGTATAAACTTGGCGAGTGCTGGTAGTATTGTAAGGTTCGAATGTTGGGCTCAAGGTGAATTGGACGGGCAGTGTATGTTTATGTGTGACTCTTGCTGGTGCTCTCTGCTTAATAAAATCCAAACTTAAATTTGGTTCTATATTTTCATGTGCCAACTGGTAATGCTGTGGCTGTGCCAATCAAGGCCTTGTGCCCTGAGGTTATCCTGTACAGTTAAATTGATTTTGTGCTTGTAATTATACTGTATATACAATGTCCACGTTATGTATACACTATAAAAATACTTTGTATATGCACAATGTGCACATATATATACAAATGCATGCGCAGCATATAAATGTCTTGTATAACGAAACCATTGTGTGTTCAGTATACATAATGTATACATTGACAATGTGTATGTCTATGTGCATTGTATATACGCATTTTGTATAATGTCATAACATATTTTATATATGTATATAAACAATCACCAAAATTCCCTCGTAATATTCCTCCAAAATTTTGCTCTGTATGATAAAACATAAATTTGCCTTTTTTAACCCTTTTTTTCTAATGTTTTCTTTTTGGAATGGTTTTTTTTTTAATTTTTTGAAATGATTCCTCGAGCTACTTTTGAATGAAAACTAAGTGTTGATCATGAGGTGACCGATCATGGATGACGTAAAAAAAAAAAAGAATATAAGTGAAAAAGAAAAGGCGAAGCACACGTGCGAGAGTCGCCAGATTCGTCTCTCTGCCACTTCGCGATCGCTTTATTTTTTGCCTTATTGACTATTGATTCTCTCTGAAATCCAGATTCAGGAACCAACTTGCATTTTTATGGTTCGTCAATTCGCGAAGTCACTGAATTCGGCTCCTTTTTGGCTCGTTGAAAGAAGCAAGAGGCGCCCGAGTGGTGTTCATGATGCTCGATCGATAGACGGTAGCTGTTGTGCATTGGGGTTGGGTTCATTAGCAGTGTTCAACACGATCTTTCATCCTGGGCGTCGATGTTAATCTGCATGGAAGATCACCAGTCCGGGTAGTTTCGTCTCGATGGGAAACACGTGCGTAGGTCCTAGTGTTAGCTCCAACGGGTTTCTGCAATCTGTTACAGCGATTGTTTGGCGTACACGGCAGCGCGAAGAACAGCTTCCTCCTCCGTCGAATTCAGAAATCAATCCAAAAAGAGATTCACAATCCGGCGTTGATGGCGACGGCACGGCAATTACTCAAAACACGCCCCCTGAACCCGTCATGATGACGGTCCCGCCTATAGAACCTGTTAGAATTGTGAATGAGAAGGCGGAACCTGCGAGAAATCTGAACGGGGTAGAAGGACCCATTATTGCTGTGAACGAGGGAGGGTCGAGGGTGATGGAGCATGAGAAATCTATCAGGCCGGAGATGAGGGGTGTGGGGACTAACCAGGGGAGGGATGATCTGAATGCAAAGAAGCCAGTCTATACGAAGAAGATTTCTATTGCCGGCCTGCAAGTAGAGTCTGTATTAGAGAAGAAAACTATTAACTTACTGGAATTATATAGCTTGGGGAGGAAGCTCGGGCAGGGGCAATTCGGGACAACTTTTTTGTGCGTTAGGAAAGATACGGGCGAAGAGTTCGCCTGCAAATCAATTGCGAAGAATAAGCTGATAACACTGGAGGACGTGGATGACGTGAAGAGAGAGATTCAGATCATGCATCATTTGAAAGGGCGCCCCAATGTGATAAATATTGTAGATGCTTATGAGGACGAACACGCCGTTCATGTTGTTATGGAGCTCTGTGCTGGCGGAGAATTGTTCGACAGGATCATACAGAAAGGATATTACACAGAGAGAAAGGCAGCTGAACTTACGAGATTGATTGTTGGTGTTGTCCAAACTTGCCATTCCTCGGGTGTCATGCACAGAGACTTGAAGCCTGAGAATTTTTTGTTTGTTAGTGAGGAAGAGGAATCTCCTCTAAAAACAATCGACTTTGGGCTTTCAGTGTTCTTCTCTCCAGGTATTTCTTCTTTCTTCTTCTTCTTCTTCTTCTTTATAACTTATTTTTTCGAAGGAATTCAAGGAATTCCTTCGAATTCGAATTCATATACATGATGCATTTAAATGGGCTTTTTTTTTTTAATTTTTAATCTTGTTAATGAAAAAATCATATGAACTCATTATTCTAAAAAATATGAATTCATATACATGATGACCATATAGGTTGGGTCCAAGATGAATAAAAAAAAATAAAAAAATAAAAAATTAAATTATATCAAGTTCTTTAAGTCAGCGCACGCGCACACACACACACACACACGCGCGCACACACACACGCGCACACACATATTATACTAAAAATGAAGGAAATAAATGAATAATGATACCCTCTCAGGAAATTTGCAAAGTTGTCAAATTCGTGGTAGGAATGTGAATAATAATAATAATAATCTATATTTTATTTTATTTTTAATAAAATGATGATTTATTTTTATATATTTTATTTGTTTGTGAAGGAATAATATGTAATGTAGTTATTAATGTAAAGAATGGTGGGAGATAAAACAAGAAAACTAATCTTTTTAAGCAAATATCTAATCTACAAAAGCTAGATAATCGTGATGGTGATAATTAAATATTTTGTTTTTTTATTTGATTTTGAAATAATTATTTATTTCTTGCTTTTATTAAGATATCATATTAAAATGAAAAAGTTCATAATAGAGTTTATATCAGTGGAAGCTAGAGCCATGATACAAACATAAACCCTAGTTAACTACATGCGACATGATTATTGAAAGAAATACTGAGTCATGAAGACTTTTTAATGCATAGAAGTATATGAATAATTATTTATGCATGAGCATGCCTAATAGAATCTAGGAATTAATTCAATATGTTGATAATGAATAATTAACTTGATTTTATAAATATCAAATAATTATTTTTTGTTATATTTTTTTTATTTGATGAAATTATATTAAATACCCATGTTAACAATATGATTAAATTCTAGCCCACTTGCTTAGTTTTAGTGCACAATCAAAAAGTTTTAAGCTTGTTAGAACATGTGTTGCATGATTTTGTTAAAAATATAGTTATATATTGATGGCTATATGTTATTTGTGTATACAAAAATGCGCAAGCCTATTAAGATATTTTACTTCAAATATGTAATCTAAAATTCAACATTTTCAATCACATTAAGGATTAAGTTGGAGAGACTGTGTCTGATGAGCTTCGAACCCGAGATATACTGCTATTGGATGAAAATATTTGCAATCACATTAATGCTATTATTATCAACATATACGATAATAAAATATTTCTACTAAAATAAAAGATAGAGATGCTATTTATAATCTAAAAGTAGTTATGATTGAAAATAACTGAAGTGAGTTCTTAATGGTTGATTTAGTTTATGTTACTTTTTCGTAATTCATATTTAATATTTGTCATAGCTGAAAATTCAGGTTAATATTTTTGTATGTTTTTTTTTCATGAAAATGTTGAGTTTTTACTAATATCATAATTTGAACGATTGAACTATAAACAATATTTTATCATTTAATATAATAATAATAATAATAATTAACTTGTCGTAGATTAATTGTAATTGTTATATCTTTGAGCACTAAAATAAATAATATATGCATACCTAATATTTTTTCGTAAGTATATATCTTTCACAAAGCAGGTATACTCGAATACTTGAGATAATAAGGTCGAAATCTTTTTTCTTGAATATAAAATTTGAAAACATAATTTGTATGTGAATGTCCTAGAGGTGTCGACCGGGTCGGCCCAGCCCGGAAAAATTCCATGCCTGGGCCTGTGCCCGTGCTGTGCCTGGGTTTGGCACTAGCTGTGCCGTGCCGTGCCGTGCCTAGCCCGGCACGGTTCGGCCCGCGGCACAGCAAACAGGCACGGGTTTATCCCGTGCCGGGTGTCCCGTGAGCCCGACCCCATGATGCCCCTCCCGCAAAAAAAGACCGCAAGTCGGGTCTGATTCGAACCGACCAGCGGTCCCCCGTATCCCGAACCGCTCAGACAGGCAAGCCCAAGCGGGCCCGACAAGGCACGGAAGCACGATCGTGCCCTAAAATAACGGCCCGGCCCGGCCCGGCCCATTTGACACCTCTAGAATGTCCTAATGGTTTCAATTAGATGTGTATTGCAATGTGCACTTGATAATTGCATGATGTTAAATACTTTTTTAAAGGTATTTAGTTATTTAGGATGATGATATGTTGTATTGAAAGACTCGAGTACAATTATATTTAAGCGTACACAAGATCTATTTTTGAAACTGATAAGTAAGCTAATTGTGTGATGTAGATGATGGTACATGATGAAGATGAGACCCGAAAGAAATGTCAATTGGCTTAAGACTAGGTTGATAGCAAGGAGATTTAAATAGATTTATGATATTGATAACTATAATACTTTCTTTCACCTGCTTAAAATAATAACAATTAAACTATTAATTTTTATTGTAGTATCACATAAGTGGATAGAGTTGTCAACCGGGCCGGGCTGGCCCAGCCCGACACGAGGCATGACACGGTTCAGCTGTGCCTGGGCCGGCCCAACACGGAAAAATTCCGTGCCCGGGTCAGGTACGAGCCGTGGCTGACCCTACACGGTTCAGCCCGCGGCACGACACACCGGCACGGGTTTGTCCCTTGCCGGGTGTCCCGTGAGCCCGACCCCACGATGGCCCCTCCCGCAAAAAATATCATAGGTCGGGTCTGATTCGACCTGACCCACGGTCCCCCCGAATCCCGACTCGTACGGACTTGCAAGCCCGAGCGGGCCAGGCAAGGCACGGCACGGCCCGCTGTGCCTACGGGCAGTGCCAGGCCCGGCTATTTTAAACCGTGCCGGGCTAGGCACGGCACGGCGGCACGCTCGTGCTCAAAAAATTCAGCCCGGCCCGGCCCGTTTGACACCTCTATAAGTGGATTATATTTTTTAGATGCAAGAAATAAAATCATTCATTATGATCTTGACGAAGAAGTTTTTTCTATAACAACCATCATAGTTCATTATTACTGGGAGCTTAGGTATAATATATAAATAAATGATGTTGAGTAGAATACATAATTGATTTTTTTCTTATTATAACCGAAAGGTCAAAATTACTCTAAACATATTCATCTTTTTATGAATTAGATCAACTGATGCAATAGAAGATTAATCAGGGAAAAACTATAAACATATTTGTCTAGTACAAATTTTTAGATAAAGATAATTAAATTTTTTAATATTCATCATTTTCTTCTAGGGAGAGTCACGCCTCATGTAATTGAACATTTACACTAGGTTTCTCTCATCGCCATAACACCCCATGATAGGCTCATTACTCTCCTCAAAGCCAATCACGCTATTCACGTTAAGTTTAGTCATAAATAGGGCCAGTTATTCTTCCGTGAGTAGTAACACTTGGACATGAAAATGAGACTACAAATTTAGTGTCCAAAGACATATTTATTTGGATCGAGTCTTTCAAAAGGGAATTATTCTTGAAGAATATCATATTGATACTTATAATATTTCTGTTAGTATCTGGTGAAAT
Source organism: Sapria himalayana (assembly GCA_029783825.1). Lineage (NCBI taxonomy): Eukaryota > Viridiplantae > Streptophyta > Magnoliopsida > Malpighiales > Rafflesiaceae > Sapria > Sapria himalayana. Next base: position 78,499 of record JAREIK010014016.1, read on the forward strand.
ATTTATATGTCTTCTAAGTATTAGATTACCCGAAAAATGCGTATTTAATGACATGTGATGTGCAATCATTTTCTTTTTGTCTAGAGTATGCTTTCGAACATAAGTACGCCTTAAAATTTTGTCTAGAAGATAAACTAGTATCTCTCTATGATATATGAGCTAGTATGAAACATGATTTAAAAGAATATAAGATGGTATATTTGGTCGATTAGAAAGTTAGTGGTTAATAATATTTCTCTCAAGGGTGCCTAGACATGCTTCATGAAGGAGTTTCTTGGCCATCTTAATTAGATATTATTTTCTTTTCTCAGCTATTTCATTATGTGTAAGAGTAAGAACATGAGATATATGATGAATTATCTCGTGTTTATTGATAAAAGAGAAATTATTAAGAATATATTCTATATCATTAGTATTTCAACATCTTCATATCATATAAACTAAATTTTAATAAAAATAGGAAAAATTTGAAATTTTTTCTTAAATATTGACTACCATGTATAATAAGTACATGTCACTCTTTTGATTATATATGATTATATATGAATATTCTACACTGTCTTCAAATGTCTGACTATCAATTTTTAATATTTATTGAATATAAATTATTAGAATATTTTTTTAATTGGCATGTCTTACAATTAATACTTACCACTCTTTTAAAAATTTTTAATTTTTTTAAAAATTGATATCACAACTAGATTCATAGTAGACAAACATCTAAAAGAACTCATGTGAGTTGAGAATAATATATATAATTTGGTTTGTTAATTCTTCTTATAAATATCAGAGTAATAGAAAATAATACGATAATCTTATTGTTTATAAAATAATTAATAAAAAATAATTATAAGAAAACTTTGGTAATATAAAATTTCTATTAAAAAAGAAAGAATTAACATTTACATTGTTTTGCTTGTGGTCCATAAAATAATGTCATTGGTCATGATAATATTAAAGTATATTAATCTTTATAAAAGAAATAAAAGAGTGATTACCTGCTGCATGATTATTTGCTTATGAATTTACTATCCAAGAATATGGAGGGTGGAGATGATCAAAAAGTATGTTGGATGTTGAAATGCTTAAGCTAGTAGCGCCCAAAGAATAAAATCTAGAATACCCTTTTATAAATAGGACCAATGTGCTAAAACCGGTGAATGTTGTCGTAGAATAACTTATTTTGACCGGATCTGTGGGCATATAAATGCCTAAAACTTGAATGTGTGGGCCTTGATGTGTCGGCTGCCCTCTTGGCCCCTGTGACCCAACTCGGCCATCCATACCATTTTTCAGCACAATGATCTTTGTGCTCGAGCACGAGTTTGTTTGCCTCGAGGTGTTTGAGCCTGATACCAATATATCATTTTATGCTTCAAGTTGTTGGGCAGGGTTAAGTCGCATGTTTTAAAAATTTGGCAAAGCCAATCAGGCCACACGAATTTCTACTTCTATATAAAGTAAGACTTATGAATGATATGTTTTACCTAGATTTACTCTAAATTATTATGATATTTTCTTAATGATCAAATTAATCTAGTTAATATTTTTCACTTGCGTCCTTTAACAAGTAATTAATTTTTTTGATTTATATGACAAATATGATTTTTTATGATAATTTTGAGGAGATCCTCAACATGCTAGATATGCTTATTCTACATCATACTAGATTTATTTTAGCATCCAAGACTTAGAGGTGTCAACTGGGCCGGCCCGGCCAGGCACGAGGCACGGCACGAAAAAATTTTGTGCCCGGGCCCGTGCCGTGCCGTGCCTGGCATGGGCCGTGCTGTGCTGTGCCTGGCCCGGCATCTTTCAGCCCGCGGCACGGCACACCGGCACGGGTTTATTCCGTGCCGGGTGTCCCGTGAGCCCGACCCCACGGTGCCCCTCCCGCAAAAAAAGACCACGGGTCGGGTCTGATTTGACCTGACCCGCGGTCTCCCGTATCCCAAACCGCTCGGACAGGCAAGCCCGAGTGGGCCCGGCACGGCCCGCCGTGCCTGCGGGCCGTGCCGACCCGGTTTTGTTAAACCGTGCCGGGTCGGGCACGGAAGCACGATCGTTCCCTAAAAAAATGGGCCGGGCCGGCCTGTCCCGGCCCATTTGACACTTCTACCAAGACTTCTTACAACTAGTTAAGTAAGCTTAATATCATCATCATCATTGATAATGATGAATTAATATTTTTTTTTTTTGAAAAAGTGTATGATATAAAGTCTTGGATGAATATCATTTTTATTTGAGAGATTTAGGTAATATATTTCTTTGAGATTGTTATGTCTTAATGGGTACTTGCGTTTAATATATATATATATATATATATATATATATATATATATATTTCATTTATCTTTTTGAGTTGTGATGTGATAATTTCTTTTTAATTCTTATATATGATTTTGTGATTTAAATGTTGTAATTGATTCTATTAGATTTTGGAGAATCATTTTATTTTTTCTATCTAATAATTATCAAATATGATGTTACATATATTTTTAATATAATTAATTATTTCATGGAGCTTACTAAACACTAATGTATTGGATCAAATAAAAATTTTGAAGTTTTAATCATTTGACCTAGAATAATTTTGAGATGGAAAATTACTTGAGAAGTATTTATTTTTTATTCTTGTGTTGGAGATCATGCCTTCATCCTATGATAATTATTTTTGTTTAAGGATAGTAGGTCTCGGGTTCGAGGCTCATTTAATATAGTCTCTTTGACTTTTGATAACAAGGTTATCGACATTTTACCTTTTTTGTTAAATTTTATTCAAAATCAAGAGTTTTTTTTTACTGGGTATGATCTTCATAAGGTTTACTAGGCTAACTCTTATTAATGTAGTTTTTTTTTTTTGTATAATCAAATATGTAAATAAGCTATTAAACTTTGCAAAATCTTTTGTTATTATGGATATTCTCAACTATATTTTTTATCACCCTTATTTGTGAACTCCTTTGAATCACATTTTTGGAGGAGATGAGTATCCTAAATTAATGTTCTATTTTTTTTTATTTGTGATAGTTAGATTGTGAAATATATTATTTCTAATTTAGTATTTAATGACCTGACAAAAAATATTAATATGGAGATGAATATGAAGTTCGTACTCAATACATAAGACTCTATTTTGAGTACAAAATTTGAGAGAGATTAATATTTTAATATTCTTATCATGAAAGTTAGAAATATGACATCTAATGAAAGAAAGTACATGTTATCATACTAAAACATGATCTCTATCATATTCAGAGTTCTTATGAGATTTGATGTATTAGTATTTGTGTCATAACATATAAATTATAATAATATAAAATTGTGTAATTTGGAAAAAATTTCAACTCACTATTTGAAATTACTTAATAAACATTTTTAGGGAAGTCATGAAATTCTTATCCTTCATTTCCTTCTAATCAAGCATATCCATCTTATCTTTCTTATACATCTAATACTTCTTTTTCTTGTTATCCATATTATGCTTTTTATCCTGCTTATCATTCTAATTCTTCTTATTATTTTTATTATTATTATTCTTCTTTTTCTTCTTATAATTCTTTTTCTTATTTTTTTCTTCTTATAATTCTTTTTCTTATTCTTTTTATTCTTATTAGTATACTAATTTTTTTTATTCTTCTAATTCTTCTTTTTATTCTTATTCTTCTTATCTACATATTATACTTATTATTGTTATTATTCTTATTCTTTTTTTTTTTTTGTAATCTTATTACTCTTGTATTCATGTTATTCTTGAATTTCTTCTTATTCTTCTTATTCTTATTCTTCTTCTTATTCTTTCTTATTCTTATTATTTTTCTTATTATTATTATTTTTCTTATTATTATTATTATTATTCTTTTTATTCTTCTTATTATTTTTATTCTTCTTATTCTTTTTATTCTTATATTTTTTATTCTTCATATTTTTCTTATTCTATTAATTCTTCTTATTCTTTTATTCTTAGTTTATTTGTGATATTTTTTTTTTTTTAGTATTTGATACATCAGATGGGGTATGTGTAATATAAAGTTGCTCCTATCTGTGTTAGTTTTTTTTTTTATCTTATTTATTCATTTTTGCTTCATGCTTAGGCATGGTAATTATCCATGTTAATTGACGATCATTTCTAAATTCTAATCAAATAATTGTTATTTTTTATAAATTAAAATGTAAAAAAATACTTTTGCATGTTAAATTCATTTATGATAGAAATAAATCAGTTCCTCTCTAGTTTCTATGAGCTTGAAATTTTGCCGAACATGTTTTCTTCTTCTTCTTCTTAAAGAAGCATCCACTACCCGCAACTTCTTCTGCTTGCTCTCGAATGATCATCTCTCAATAATGGCTAGTTGATTCAAAACCTGTTCTGCTTCTGCGCTTCTTTCTGCTTGATCTGCTATGCCTCACTTGTTTCAGTGAGTTTTTTTTTTCCCCCTGTTGGTCACCATTAGCTTTCTTCTCAGACACAAGGTTCACTGACGTGGTAGGGAGTCCGTACTATGTTGCCCCAGAAGTGCTGAAGAAGTGCTACGGCCCAGAATGTGATGTCTGGAGTGCTGGGGTGATTGTTTATATCTTGTTGAGCGGGGTTCCTCCTTTCTGGGATGGTGAGAGCAATTGTTTTGAAGCCTCCTAGATCTATTACATGTTCACTCCATCTCACTATTTTTTTTTTGTTTTTTGTTTTCTGGTCTCAGAAACAGAGCAGGGGATATTCGAGCAGGTTTTAAAGGGGCAGCTAGACTTTGCTTCGGATCCGTGGCCCAGCATATCAGAGAGTGCCAAGGATTTGGTCAGGAGAATGCTTGTCAGCGACCCTGAAAAGAGAATGACAGCGAGTGATGTCCTTCGTGAGTATGCATGGCTCTCTCTTTCCTCGAATGCATGCACCAAGACACTTGATAATTAAGTTCTTTTTGAATTTTTTTTGTGTGTAATTTATAAATGCTAAAATTAACTCGGAACAAAAATTAGAGGTGTCAACCGGGCCGGCCCGTGCCTGGCCCGGCACGGTTCGGCCCGCGGCACGGCACACCGGCACGGGTTTGTCCCGTGCTGGGTGTCCCGTGAGCCCGACCCCACGATGCCCCTCCCGCAAAAAAAGACCGTGGGTCGGGTCTGATTCGACCCGACCTGCGGTCCCCCGTATCCCAAACCGCTCGGACAGGCAAGCCCGATCGGGCCAGGCAAGGCACGGCACGGTACAGTAACCGTCTTGTGCCTGGCCCGGCACGGAGGCATGCTCGTGCCCAAAAAATTCGGGTATCATAACTTAGCTAATTAAATAAAAAATTTATTATTTCCAGATAAGAGCTAAGACAAAGCAATGAAATGATTTGTCTTATATGCGAGTTTTCAAAATTTTTATATATCAATTATTATTTTTACATATTCATCAATGACTACAATTTAGACAATAGAAAATCTCGTGAATGAAGTTTTCAAAGATTACTTTCGTATTTTTAAAGCCTTTTGAAATCTAAACATTGAACCAATTATCTTTTTTGTATGCAAGTCTTGTAGTCGATAAGCTTATTATTGTGAGAAGAAGATGCTAAAGATAACGTGATTTTAATCGAGGTAATTTAATCATTAAAATTTTAATCAATTAAGTTTTAGTGCACGATCGTGCTTCCATGCCGGGCCGGGCACGGTTTAAAAAAACTGGCCCCGGCCCGCTTGGGCTTGCCTGTCCGAGCGGTTCGGGATACGGGGGACCGCTGGTCGGGTTGAATCAGACCCGACCCTGAGTCTTTTTTTGCGGGAGGGGTATTGTGGGGTCCGGCTCACGGGACACCCGGCACGAGATAAACCCGTGCCGGTGTGCCGTGCCGGGCCAGGCACGGCACACCACGGCTCCTGCCAGGCACGGCACGGCACGGCCCGTGCCAAACCCAGGCACGGAATTTTTCTATGCCGGGCCGGCCCTGCCCGGTTGACACCTCTAGTTCTAATTAGAACATTTTGAATCTCTAAAGGTTTCTCATTCATTACTATTGGTGACGTAACCTTGAGGAATTCCCTCAAAAATATTTGGCTAACAGTAATAATATTCGTATTTATTTTTGATGAATAATACTTATATATCTTATCTAAATGTTAAACTAGAATATAAATTTATGCATGGTGGATATTTTTGTATAGAGAATGTAAGAAACTATGTATTTATCTAAGTATGTTGGTGTAGAATTATATATTCTCAAAATTATTTATCAATACATTTGTGTTGTAGTGTTAATCAACAACTCATTATCCCTCTCAACAAGAAATAACTTGGATAGAAGTGAGCATTTGCAAAATAATGAATGTTAAATATATAGTACATTATCAACGAGATGGTAGTTCGAGTGACAAGGATTGAGTTCTCACCTCCTTGATAGTTGCGAGTTCGATCTCCACGAGCTACCATAAATTGTTGCGATGGGAAAATGGACCTCTTGGGATATGGGTGGATTGGTCCTAGGGATGCTACTTGGTTAAAATGTATATCATTATTGTTGGGTAATTGCGCTTTCACGGTAGTGAGATTAAGAAACAGAAACAACAGAAACATAGAGAACAAGCAATATATATCCCAATCCAACAAGCATCCACGACAGAATCAAAAAACGAGAAATCAACACAGAAACGTCTTACAGTATGCAGCACATAGAGCAGTCATGATAAATGGTGCAGAGAGAAGAGAGAGAGACGATGAACAGTTTCACGGGTCCAAAAACAGCCACCCGAAAATAAAATGACAAATCATTTTATATTAAAAAAAATATTTTGGTTCATTTAACCGAAGCGGGTCGGATCATGGAACGGGTCAGGCTCTGCTACAAAAATTTCGGGACCTCCGTTATTGTGTTACTGCTGCATTCCCGGCCTCTTGATATTTCATTTTCTGCACTTACATGAATATATTAAAAACAGAAAAGACATTTGGTCATACAAATAGATTATTAAATAAAAACAAATTACATATACAGCAATTATAATCTTCAATTAAATTTTATCCCAACTATTTGCGGGTTGCAATATATATATATAGAAAATAAATTTACTCATAGTAGAGTAAGTGTAAAACACAGATAGTTCATCCCATTTATTCTTTCTTTATATTCTTGAAGCTTAGCACGGCACAAGCCGTGCCATGGGGCAGCACGGCCCAGGATCAGACATGGTTTTGGACTGTGCCATACTGGGCTAGGAACGGCTGAATTGGGCCATTCCTTGGTCTGTTCCTGGGCCATTCGGCCTTGTTGACACCTCTATGATCAAACTATTTGAGCATCTATTTAATGTATCTCTGAAAACTAGGGATTCATCTATCTAGATAAAAAATTTTAAATATACATAAAACTTTATAATACCATAATGCTTCTTCGAGAGTAAATTAGTGTGAAAATAGCACATCTTCTAATATAATTACCAAAAAAATATGTCATTGATGGTAGCTCTGGAAACGTTCGCGCGAGTATTGTGCACCTCCTATGCACAATAAACTCATTAAGTACAATTTGAACCATATCGAGTATAATAGAAGTACAATTTACTAACTAAAATGTAGAAAAAGTAAATATAATATCTTAAGAATAATAAAAATGGTAAAAAAGTTTTTATGTTGCATGTATCATAATGTCGTGGTGTTGGAATATTGTGTTATGATTTATGTGTTTGCTAATCGATGAATATATTTTTGAGCGAAAATACTTTTTCAAACTCAATACTAATGTTGATTCTCTTGCAGGCCACCCTTGGGTGCGGGAGGATGGTGTTGCACCTAACAGTCTTCTTGATTCGGCCATATTAGGCCGCTTGAAGCATTTCTCAGCTCTGAACAAGTTCAAGAAAATTGCCATTCACGTGAGTGCCTTTCCTATTCTCGATGTTGAATCTCTTGGTTGTTGCAGTAGTGATAATTTTTTTTTTTTTTTTTTTTTTTTGAGTTTGTGCTGTGTGGTTTTTCTGATTTTTTTTTTTTTTTGGAAAGTTAATTTCTTTCTCTTATTCGGATTTTGTTTTGATTGAAGAAATCAATTTCTCAATTAGGTGAACAACAATATTTCCATTTTTTCTAATTTTTAATTTTTTAGTTAGTTACACTGCAACTGCAACATTAGTATTCAAGATCAGGCGGAATTTTAGATAATTGAGTTGCATTATAAGTTTCCTAAATCTAGTAAAATCAATATGTTCTCAAAATGTGGCTCTGTCAGCCTGAATTCTTGATTTGGATTGTCAAAATAAATCTCTTGAGCTAACAGATCTCCAACTTATTAGTATTAATGATAATAATATCAATATATTTCAATAATAAATAGTGAGAACATCACTAGGATGTTGAAATATAACCCACATGTTGGGTGCTCCCATCATAAAGTAGAATATACCAGAGGTGTCAAACGGGCCGTGCCGGCCCGGCCCGGCACGTTTTTTTCCAGGCCCAACCTGGCTTCCGTGCTGGGCCTGGAAAAAATTAGGGTTTCGGAACACCCAAAACCCTAATTCTAAAAAAAATTAGGAATTGGGTGCGCCTGAAACCCTAATTTTAAAAAAAAAAATTAGGGTTTCGTTGCCCAGTAACCCTAATTTTTTTTTTAAAAAAAAATTTAAGCACGGTAGCGTGCCGGGCCAAGCACGGCACGAGGCCCGGTTGGCCTCGGCACGGCACGAGCCCGAGCACGGGAAATTCCCCTGCCGGGCCGCCCCAAGCACGGCTGAACCGTGCCGTGCCTCGTGCCGGGCCGGGCCGGCCCGATTGACACCTCTAGAATATATGAGAAAAAAAAGAAACTGCAACAAAATCTACTAAAAAATCACAAGAGATTATGGAAAGGGCTATCTAGCAAGGGGTGTTTTTATTGAAGATGCGGAAAAAAATGTTTCTACTTGGAAAAAAATTATGAAATGGATTAGATGTAACCATATCTATGGTAGCACTTGTAAAATTTGTGTTTTTATTGCAGGTGATTGCTGAAAGGGTACCTGCTCTTGAACTTGCCGGCATGAAAGAAACATTCAAAATGATAGACACCGACAATAGTGGGCAAATCACTCTCGAAGAACTAAGGGGTGCCTTGGAACGATATGGTAATAAAGTCAAGGAGTCTGAAATTCAAAATTTAATGCAAGAAGTAAGTGCTTTTTTTAGTTATACCCGCACCTCTTAATTTAAATATCACGTGTAATGAGCAATGAGAGAGAGAGAGGAAGGAGAGAGAGAGTAGAATAGTGATAAGGGAGAATAGATAATTTATGTTATTATCATGGTAAAGTTTGATAGTTGCATATATAATACTTGCTATTCTCAATATAAATATATCATAATCGAGCACATTGAATTATATAACATTCAATGTAGTGGTGTCAACTGGGCCGGGCCGGTCCGGCCCGGCACGAGAAACGGCACGGTTCAGCCGTGCCTGGGCCGGCCCGGCACGGAAAAATTACGTGCCCGGGCCCGTGCCTGGGTTAGGCACGAGTCGTGCTGTGCCGTGCCTGACCCGGCACGGCACATCGGCACGGCTTTGTCTCGTCCGGGTGTCCCGTGGGCCCGACCCCACGATGCCCCTTCGGCAAAAAAAGACCGCGGGTCGGGTCTGATTCGACCCGACCTGCGGTCTCCCGTATCTCGAACCGCTCAGACAGGCAAGCCCGAGCGGGCCAGGCACGGCACGGCCCGTTCCAGGCACGGTAGCACGATCGTGCCCTAAAAAAAGGGCCGGGCCAACCCAGCCCGTTTGACACCTCTAGTTTTGGGACACTATTTTTAATTAGGAGTATTCGAACTGTCTCAATCGGACATTTTCATTATTTCAATAACCTCATTCTGCAAAGATGCGTCATTTCATGAAATTTGTTCTATAATTTCATGATCTATACAACAAGTGTTGAATCTGCTTGACATATTTTCTAATGTATTATCACTTCTTTTATATATATATATATATATGTGTGTGTGTGTGTGTGTGTATATATATTTAATTTCAGTTTTTATTATTTTATAAAATATCTGAAAAATATCAAGCACTTGTGATTTATAACAAGTAAAAAAAAAAAAAAAAAAAGAAAATCATGTAAATCTAACTTCTTGATACGACTTTCAGCTGGACATGGACAAGAACGGTGCCATAGACTTTGTGGAGTTCAAAGCAGCCCTGCTGCACCTCAACAAGTTTGTGCAAGACGACATTCACGTAGCCTTCTCCTATTTTGACAGAGACAGCAGCGGGTTCATTACGAAAGAGGAGCTCCACCAGGCCTGCCAGCAGTACGGCCTGCACGATCATCAGCTAGAAGATATAATACGCGATGTTGATAAAAATAAGGTCGGCCTCTCTGAGCTCCGCTTCTCCTCCTTTTCTGCTCGCTCGCAGTTCACCCTCTCTCTTCTCTTGTTTCAGGATGGGCAGATAGACTACAACGAATTTGTAGCCATGATGCGAGACACTGATATTGGGCAGCAGCCCAGGCTGTCGATAGCTTGACGACCTGCCCGATTGTGGCGCGCTTAGTTTATGTTGCGTAGCCGCTCCACCGCCAGGAGGTGAGCAATTCTGGGCCGCCTGGTGCTGTAGGGATCGCAAGAGAGCTGCTGCTAAAAAAAGAGAGTGCAGCCTTGTTCTCTCTGTAATGTCACGTGTTCGCCAAAGTGGTGGTTGGTTGCCTTCTGAGCTGCAGCAGACTTCTTCTTCATGATCAACTCCATCGCCCCTCCCCCTCCTCGTTCTTCGTTCTAGTGAATCATCCTAAACGTGATTCATGCATTTTTTTTTTTTTTGAATTATTTAGATTGAGAACCCGTTCTAGAATAATAATTTGATTTTTTTTTTTTTTTTTTTTTGGTGATTTGTTGGTTGGGTTTGCATTTCATCTCTGGTTTGTGATGGAAACAGAGTGAGGCCTAATGGAAGTGAATTTTGTTGAGTTGTTTCGTTGAAAAAGCAGCACCAGATCCTTGAAACATTAGTTGGAGATTAAAAAACATGTTTTTTCCAAGTGGAATTTGGTGGTTCAAAAAAAAAAAAAAAATAACTATTTTGCAATTTTTTTTTACCTCCTTATGAACATAATGAAGAATTTTTTTGATGAGATAGTTTTCTTTTTTTCTTTTTTTTTTTAAAATGATGGTTAAGAGATTATTTATATGCTAAAATTGTGTTCGTGCAGATTTGTTAGGCCTACATAATTGTTCAACTCCACTGCTCTAGGTTTCATGACATTCCATGCCTCTATATACATCACACACACACACACACACACACACTATTGTACACACACACGTATATATTTGCATGCATACTTATAGTATATATTTATGTATTTGTTGTTTACAACTTTGTTTTTTAAAAAATTCACACCTATATGTACCATAACATATATGTATACATCTAGATTTATAAATTTATGTATATAAAGTGTCTATTCTTATATATATATATATATATATATATAAGTAAGTATGTATGTGTATATGTATATACATGGTAGTATATATAATGTGTGGGTGCAAATTAAATTGGGTTTAATGCAATATTACTCATTCGCAGTTACATGCATAATAATATATATATATAATATAATATTAGATTTATTTTTGGTAAAATTAAAAAGGATTGATATATATATATATATATATATTTAAATATAAAATAGTAATTCCTAATATTTTTTCGATATCAAAATATGATTAAGTATAATATTAGTTTTGTATTTGATAGATTTAAATTGTATAAATATTTATATTTAAATAGAAAATTTAATGCAATTATAATAAGTAAATAATATTAATGTTATTATTGATTAATCTGATTTAATTTAATTTTGTATCATAAATTATATAATATAAATATTGATTTTTTTAATTATAATTTAAAATATTTATTATACCTTATTTTTATTTATATGATAATATTACCTATCCATATTTTTTGTCAAAATATTCATGAATATACCTGGACATATTTAGATATAAAAATTTAAAAATATTTATGCACACACTGATTATGATTACCATTTTAGCCCTTTCACGCCACGTCAATTCAAATAAAACAACGCATCTTGTTAATATTTTTATTCACACGTGGCGATACCGCGTTTAGTACGAAAAAAAAAAAACAAAAAAACAAACATTTTCGTCGTCTGGTTTTCGTTCTCTCTTCGTAAAACCTTTTGCCGTTCCGCGCTAACCCTCATTGCGCCCCTTCTCCTCTCCCCCGGTCCCATCACGAGCTAGATCGCTGGAGGAGGTGACGGAAAATTGGGGAAAACATGAGTGCAGTGTTCTTCAGCTGTCTGTTCTCGTTCTCCTATACGTAAACACTAACCCTAACGCCGCACCCTTTCTTCTTCTCCACTCCCCCCAACACTAGCAAAATCGGCTGGACGAGGTGAATAATCAGCTGTTGGGTAAACTTCAGGATTCTACCAAATCTCAGTTACTTCTACGGGTTTGTGATATTTTTTGGTGTAATTTATATTTAATTTTGTGTGTGCGTGTCTTGCAATATATACACGGCTCTTCTTCAAACCACAATATATGTATATATATAGACAGTACTCCAATATATGTGTTGACACACACACACACCCACACTCGTGCGTGTGTCTATGTGTGTAATATACATTTATGTATTAGCAGTATACACACACTTACACTTATATGGCTCTATCAGCACACACACAAGCATACAGTACAATACATAATTAACTTGATGTTATCCATTGCAGTAAATATATGTCTATATATACAGTAATGTACAATAATACATATAGATATATACAGCATCAATATATGTGTTTATATATGTACTGATATATAAAATTGTATATATATACGTGTTTATATAGATATATACAGTTATTGTATATACATACACTGATATATATATATGTGTTTAATATACTTTATGTATAGCAATACACACACACACACATGTGCTTTAAAGCTATATGTGTATAGTTATACTTGTGTGTTTATCTATACATTTCTATCCAATAACTATATATATATATACATATATATATATATATTCCACTGCATATAGTGCTTGAATAAATGGTACACTTGAATATATGCATAGGTAGACATGCAACTAAATTTGGAAATTGTTGTTGAAAACTAAGAAATTACATTTCCAATCTCGGAAATTATAATTTCTTTAAAGGTAATTTTAAAATTGAATTAATGTGGGGAAGGGAGTCTTGCCTTTCCAGGCATGACATGACTTAATTTTGGCTAGTTCTGCATGGTTGGCTAGCTTGATTCTGCTCTGATTTGGGTTTGGTCATGTCTGGCTGTGCCAGTTTGAACCCAGGTTTCTAGTTAGTTTTTTAGCCTAGCACTAGCATAGCTAGGTCCTAGGAGGCTAGCCGCTAGGACTTCAAGTTTGAGTATGAGACTGACATGCACTCATGACTCGACTCATTGTATCGGTCTTGGAATTGTGGATTAATATTTATTTTTTTATAAATTTTATATTTTAAGTTATTATTTATGGGTTAAGTGCCGGATTATATTATATTAATAATAAAGTTCACATAAATTATAAAAAATATTAAAAAAATATCTTATTTATGCATTCATTATTTAATCTAAAAATAAATAAAATAACACAAATTAAGGAAGCACAAATACAGCTCTTTATAGTCGTGTCCACGTGTCGGACACGTGGATATGGTATGGATGCGTACATGATATGTCATATTACATATCATTGATCAATTAGTATTCGATACGTCATGTGTCATATTGGATGAATGCGTTGGTTGTTGTATCCATGTCGACAATGCTGAGTGGTCGACGTCGCCCATGATGTCGAATGGCCGAGTTTGTGGGTTGGCTAGGGCGGGCGGGATTCTGTGGGGGCGGGCACGATCTGTGGGGGCGGGTACGATCTGTGGGGGCGGGTACGATCTGTGGGGTCGGGCACGATCTGTGGGGGCAGGCACGATCTGTGGGGTCGGGCACGATCTGTTGGGGCGGGCACGATCTGTGGGGGCGGGCACGATCTGTTGGGGCGGGCACGATCTGTGGGGGCGGGCACGATCTGTGGGGGCGGGCACGATCTGTGGGGGCGGGCACGATCTGTGGGGGCGGGCACGATCTGTGGGGGCGGGCACGATCTGTGGGGGCGGGCACGATCTGTGGGGGCGGGCACGATCTGTGGGGGCGGGCACGATCTGTGGGGGCGGGCACGATCTGTGGGGAGTCAAGGTGCAATTCTGTGGGGAGATAAGACACGATTCTAGGCGGTGTGATTTTTATAAAATAAAATATTTTTATTTTATGAAAAAATAAAAATATATTTTTATATAGTATAAGATAATTATAAAATATTATCTTATTAAATAAAATATAATATTTTTATTTTATAAAATAATTTTTTTTATTTTATTAATAAAATATTTTATTTAATTTTATTTTATAGAATGCCTAATATTTATAAAGAAAATAATTGTTATTTTTAATTTTATTTTTTTATCATGTAATATCCTAGCCGTATTTGTATCCTAATTTTTTAGAATATGTCGTGTCTCTGTATTTTGCCGTGTCATATCTTCGTATTCGTGTCCATGTTCGTGCCTGTGCTTCTTAGACACAAATTATAATAACATAAAATAATTTATAAATTTTTACAATTTCAATCATAATAATAACATATTAAGCTTAATTATCCCAATGGCTCAATCTCAATATCAACTCGTTTGAGTATGTAATTGATCATATCATAAACATCTGATAGTATCTCCAGCAGTGCACTCTATCTCTTCAAAATTACACGAGTCATCATTTGCTAATAACTCATCTGCTCTTATTTCAGTATGATCTCAATCATAGATGTCTAATCTTAATCCTCATATTTTTTTATGCATGTTAATGTTTCAATAATATTTGATTGTAATCTTGATTTTTTTTTCGAAATTATATTGATTATAACAGAAAATTAGGCTCTGATATTATGCTTAATATTGGTGGATTAAGTAGATCTCGTGTTGTTAGTATGTGATATGATTGAATAGTAATTATTATTTAAGTATCGAGATAGCTCATTCTTATTTGATAGTTCATTTTATTATTGTTCCCTCACTAATTGAATGAAAAAGTCATATTTTATGGATAATATATTTATGCTTGTACTCAGAGTCTAGTCATTATTATTATTATATCTAGTATTATAGTATCTAAATAACTCAGTTAACTTCTTGTAAATAAATTCTTTAGGTTGGTATTCTTAGTTTATGCATAAGGATATTTATGTCAAAAATATTTGTTATCCTTTTTATCTTAACCTTAGTATCCATGCAGATAGCCAGATAATAAAGAAATAGAATGATTAATCAATACTTTAAGTACTTGATTTGTATTTCAAGAGTCGTGTCATTAAATATCTGGTCATCTCTATACTTTCTAAATATATTATTAATATTATATACGTACCTTATTGTAATAAATATAATGTGATTATAAACTGACGATCATATTTTCGTTATGTTATACAAAATTTTTTAGGAATTTTATAAGTAAAATTTTATTATTCTAGTTAATGTCGCTAATAATAAGTTCGTCATTCTTATTATTGATATAGTTAGATATCACGTATTTATATTTAACACATAACTCTATTATCACGTATGTATAATTTTAATGGTATCTCATATTAATTTGATTCTTCATCGATATATTTAATATTTTTATTTTATATAATATTAAAGTGAGTCAAAATTATTAATTTTTTTTAATTTTTAATTTTTTAGATGTTTGTGTTAAGACTATGAGATAAAATAATATTTCGGTGGCCTAAAATTTTTTTGTATAATTTTTATCATCAATATTAAAATTATTTATGTTTACGTTAATATTATTTTTGTTCTCGTCATTAAATTTATTATTTATTATTTTAGATTTTTATTAGTTTATTAATTATATTTTAAAATTAAATAATATATGTTATTAAATTATTAATTACATTTAAATTTAAAAACTAAATAAAATTAAAAAAATAATATCTTTTTTACCCCGATCATTTATGAAATGTCGATTTCTAATTACCAAAACTGATATTTAATGACTTCGCTCTGTACTCAACTCCCTAAAGTCAAATGCCCAAATTAGAGGTGTTAAATGAGTTAGGTTGGGCTTGTCTAGTTTTTCAAGGCCTAATTGGGCTGACATTTTGTATCAAACATGACATGCTATAGTACCATGTAGTGTCAGACACGGCAGGGTTCGTCAGAGGTCAGACTCATGACGGGCCCGCGACCTGAATTTAACCCGGTTCAGATTGGGCTGAAACTCTAAATTTTTAAAAAAATTAGGGTTTCGTCGCCACATTGTTGTTGCCCTGTCAGGGCTCACTAGGCCTCGCCCATAGGGCGTCGGCTTGTTGTCTCCTTGTCGTGATGATGTGACCACGCTTGGTGCATGGTCACCTATGCCAGGCGCTCTTTGCGTCCTTGACATAGCACGTGGGACGAAATCTCTTGGCCCAATACGGCATGACTGGTGCCAAGGGTGCACTTGGCACGGGCCCAGGCACCGCTGAACTGTGCTAGGCACGGGCTGGTCCGACCTAGTTAACATCTCTAGCCCAAAATGAGAGATAAATGAGGATAAAGATTTGATTTAAAGTTAGAGATTAGAGAGAAAAGAGAGTGTGTGAAGTGTGTGATTAAGAAGTGTGAGATAGAATATATATATATATATATATATATATATATATATAAAATATAATGATAAAAAAATCATTTTTTTTATTTTTATGAGTATTTATTGAATTATATTTTAATTTTTTAGGGCATAAATTCTATATTTATCAAATTTTTTGCCCTAGATATTGGGGGTGTATCCAACGCTTGGATGCGTCTTGGTTTAAATATATATTTTTTGTACCATTGGGTCAGTTTTTCTCGATGGTTCCAGAAGGATTTGGAATATTATGAGGGCTGAAGCACAAACACGAGCTTGACAAGTCACTTGTCACATGAGCTTGGGAATGTCGGACTTGGTCCAATCAAACCATGCTTAAAACCCAGCCTGAGTTCCGAGACACGGTGCTAGGTCATGCCGCTGTACCGTGCCTTCGGGCTAGGCAGCCGAATTGTGCCTGGCCCGGCATAGGTATTGGCACTGCACGAGCCATTCCTCGTGTAGGTACGGCACGGGCTCAGGCATGGTTTTGGACCATGCCGTGCTGGGGTGGAACGACTCAATTGGGTTGTGCCTCATGCTAGGCCCTGGTTGCCTGGCCTACTTTACACCTCTACTGTGATGAGATGCGAATCTATGTTTTTCATATTGCCAAAATGATAATGTATCACATGGTTAACTTCATGCGAAGAACAAATCAAACTATACACACACACACACACACACACACACACACACACTAGTATAAATTAGAACACATATATAAGTATACATAATTCTATGTAAATATATAAATGTATATATAAATTGACAAAATTATATATATATATATATATACACACACTTGTATAAATATATATGTATATGTGTGTATATATATATATATATTTATGTATATTTATATATGTGTGTTCATTTATATTTGTATTTTATATATAAGTATCTTGATTTGCTCTTTAAACTATATTAACCTTTTGACTGTGTGATACGTTATCATTTTAACACTGTCGAGGGCATGAGTATGAGTTCGATTCCCATCATGCCACTCACTGCATTAATCTAATTTTTAAAACTATATTTCAATAAATTATAATTTTTGAATTTAAAAATATAGTTTCTCGCATTGCAACAACAATTTTAGTGGAACAAAAATTTTAATTATTTTAGAAGTTGATATAAATTTTTTTAATTATTTTAGAATTAGATTAATGAATGTGGCATATTATTTTAAAATTTAATTATTTAAGAATTTGGTATTTTTTTTTTTTATTATTCAAAAGTTTGGTGCATCAGAATTTAATATTTTCAAGTTTGGGCTTCAAAGTATAAATATTTCATTTTTTTAAAATATGAAATTTTGGGTATTCATTTTTAAATATTTTATTTGATGCATTAAGCTCTCCCTTGCAACCTGCAGGCAAACACTGGAGACAGCAATGGAGACAGCACTGTCTGGTGCGCCACAGATTGCAGTGAGAGAGAAAGAGAAGGAGATGAACGTCTTAAGATCAGAGGTAGCCTCTTTCATGTCTTCCATCGGCTTCGCCACTGCGGAAGCAACTTCATTATCGGGTTTCGACGACACTGATTTTCGAAAAGTCGGTCCGATGAAGAGTCACAAGCAGCAATTCAATAACGTGCGAGAGAATTTGAAAAGCAGATCGAAGCAATCAGACCTAGGGCAAAACCCTAGAAAAAACTCTCGATCAGAACTGCAGAAGACAAAAGAGAAACCAAGCCGGGATTTGAAGCAGAGAACGGGCGGGATCGAATCCAAATTTCGGAAGAACGCTAGAATGAAAGCTGGAGAAGAGGGCGCCACAAAAAAGCCTCTTTCTTCTCTGCCGTATGATCACGAGAACAAGTACAAGGGCATGAAAAGGCTGCCATTGATGAGCTCAAGCGGATTGGGAGCGTGGTACGAGGATGCATTGGAATTGGAGAAGAAGGTGCTTGAGGAAGGGGAGGGGAAGATGCGCTCGAAGCTGAGCTCGGAGGAGCAGAGAGGTGTGGTGGAGGAGAAGAAGATGTTAGGGGAGAGGCTGATGTGGCAGTACCGTGAAGAATACGAGAAAGGCAGAGCAAGGAGGTTGGACATTAAAATGTTGGTGACGACGCAACGTTCTGGTACTGCTTCTGATAAGGTGGCAGCCTTTTCAGTGCTTGTTGGGGATAATCCTGTTGCCAATTTGAAGTCGCTAGATGCTATCTTGGGTGAGTATATTTATTTGTATTTTGCTGACGTGTCCACTCTTGGACACCTATTTGCTGACATGTCCACTCATGTCCAGCTATTTGCTGACATGGACATGAAGTGTCAATCTTTTCAATGTCTTGGGTAAGTAAATTTGTTAGTGTTTTGTTGACATGTTTCCACCCATGTCCACCTATTTGCTGACATGGATATGAAATGTGATTATAGAAATACTAATATATTGCATCTCATAAGAAATTTAAAAAATTAAAGTGCCTGGATAATAATAATATTGAGATTAGTGATCACCTGAGAATTTCTTATATCGTATGTATATATTGGGGACTATGTCTCAATGCGATGACGAGACTTTGTTTAAGAAAAGTTTGCTTCTAGATCTTAATTTCTTCTAGATTTGTAGAAATAAGGTTGTCGTAGGCCGGCCCGACCCGGCCCGAATTTTTTGGGCACGAGCGTGCCGCCGTGCCGTGCCGTGCCTAGCCCGGCATGGTTTAAAATAACCGGGCCCGGCACGGCCCGCTCGAGCTTGCCTGTCCGAGCGGTTCGGGATACGGGGGACCGCGGGTCGGGTAGAATCAGACCCGTCCCGTGGTCTTTTTTTGTGGGAGGGGCATCGTGGGGTCGGGCTCACGGGACACCCGGCACGGGACAGACCCGTGCCGGTGTGTCGTGCCGCGGGCCGAACCGTGCCGGGTCAGGCACGGCACGGGCCCGGGCACGGAATTTTTCAGTGCCGGGCCGGCCCGGCCCGGCTGACACCTCTAGGTTGTCGAGATATTAATTTCTTCTAGATCTTGTGCTGATCAGGAGCTTCGTGCACTTGGCATGATCTCCTCTTTTGTTTTTTTTTGTCCCAATTGGTTCATGTGCACGTTGTTCTTTGCAGGAATGATAACATCAAAGGTCGGAAAGCGCCACGCTTTGATGGGATTTGAAGCGCTTAAAGAACTTTTTTCATTGAGGTTTCTTTTGTTCTAACAAGTCTGCTTCTCACTTTTTTTTTTTTTTTTTGTTCTAATAAAATAAAATGAAATTTTCTTAGTTTTTTCTAGGTTTATGTGCTCATGAGTGTTCTGAATTTGTTTTTCATATTCTGAATCAAGTTTGCTGCCTGACCGTAAACTGAAGACTCTGTTACAGCAGCCCATCAATGTACTTCCTGAAACAAAGGATGGGTACTCTCTTCTTCTTTTATGGTACTGGGAGGATTGCTTGAAGGAGAGGTATAATCTTTTTTTTTTTTTTTTTTTTTTTTTCTTTCTTCATTTAGTTGCTGAAATTACCATTTTAACCTCCTCTTTTTTTACCAATGATATAGCATCTCGACCTCGCCAGCCAAGACGCGCATTTTGAAATTTATATTATTCCTGAAATTTTTTATTAATTGCTTGTGATCTTAAATTTTTTATCGATTGAATTTGATTTTTAATTAAATTTTATAAAATTGATATGCGTGCCGTGGGATGCGCCTAAAATATAAGAGATTTTTGCATCTCGGTGCTCCTTGTGCCTCTCAAAACTATGGTATGCGTGGCAAAGAATGGGCTGAGGCTGCTCATTAGGGCATTATGCGTTGCAGCCATCGGTGCAGCAGGGTGAGAGCTGGGCTAGCCGACTCCAGCCGAATCATGATTTCTGACTAGGCTTGGCCAGGAAGTTAGTTATGTCTTCTCGAAGCCGTGAACTTTTATTTGTTCTCCTAATCTTCTATAACTTTTGTTTACTCAGGTACGAACGTTTTGTTTCTGCATTGGAGGAAGCATCGACTGATCTGTTGCCCATTCTAAAGGACAGAGCAGTGAAAGTTAGTCGACTCATCTTTTCTCGATTCATTTGCCATTTAAAGCATGAGCAAAATTAGTGGCACGAGGTCTGGTAGAGGTTAATATCTTGATAACACTGCCTTTGAGAATTAGAGAGTGTGTTTGATTAGTTTTGAACCCAAGACTGAATTTCATCTGACCAAGGCACTTTCCATCCCACCAAGGCATGATCTATTGTAGAGTCAGTTATGGTTCTGGTTTTTGTTCATGACTGGAGGTGTCAGACGGGTCATGCCGTGCCAGGCACGGCACGTGAACTAGCTGGTTGACCCAACGGGTCCTCTGTCAGAACCCGTTGCATGTAAATGCAATGGGTGGTCGGCCGATTGAAATCGGCCACATAAGCAAGATCTGGCTTGCTTAGTAAGATTATTTTAAAAAAGATAAGTTGTCCTGTCGGGCGGTCACCCGATGGGACTTGATCTGTGACCCATGGCTAGCCCTGGGTCTTCGGGCTGATGGATCGTGCTACAAGGATAGACACACGGGTCGTGCCTAGCCCAACATGAGGCACAGTTCATGCCGGCTCAGCACGGCATGAACCGTGCCATGGGGTGGCTCGCTCCAGCATCATGCCTGGGGCCCTAGCCCGGTTGACGCCTTTATTCATGCCCCAATTTTCACCTTGTCCTAGCCGCACCAACGACTATATGATTGCCTCATTAATATTGTTATTCTAGATGATATATACGTTGCTGAACAGAAAACCAGAGCTGGAGCAGAGATTACTCACGTTACTAGTTAACAAGGTTCCCACTTTAAGCATTGCAACTTGTTTCTTGATGTTGCTAGGTTTTTAGTTTTATTGCATTAATTTGTCTTTATATCTTGGTTGGCAACTAGTTAGGTGATCCTCAAAGTAAGGTTGCATCAAACGTTGACTTCTACTTGTTGAGTCTTTTGTCTGAGCATCCAAACATGAAGGTATATATGTGATCTTAAATGGTCTTCTTTCTAGTAAAGCTTTTTTATTTTTTATTTTTTATTTTTTATTTTTTAATAGGATGGGGAGTGGGGGGTGGGGTATCCCCGCCGTGAATATGAACATGATTTTTGGCGAACATATATATAAAAATTGATCACTTGTGTTCAAATGGGTATTTGCTTGTTATTTCAAAAATTTTTGGTCGACAAAAATTTTTTTTAAAAAAATTTAATATTTAAAAATTTATAATAAAAAATGTATATTAGTTTTATTCATCATTATTGTTATATCAAAAATTATAAGTTTTATATCTTATTGTAGCCTGATTTTGTAAATCATGAGATATGACTTCTTTAATAATTGTTTTATATTATCTTCCATTTAATCCAATTGATGTTTTATATTTTTATTATTTAATTATTCTTTTAAAATATAGATCATAAATATCATCAAAAAACTTATTTTGAGGTTTTGACTTGATTAGTTCTAGATTAGATATTTTATTTTTAATCATTAATTACATACATACATACATATATATATATATATATATATATTATTCTAGATCTTTATTTGAGATGAAGATGAAAATCATACTCAATGCACAAGGTTCTTATTTTTATCATGGAGTTAAGAAAGAACAATATTTTGACAATTTTACTCTTGCAATGCAGGGATACTTACTCTAATGCATAGTTATTTAAGGCGCACGGCGCACTGAGGTGCAAAAGCCTTTTGGGGCCTCAAGGCGCAATGCGTATTTGAGGCGCGAGCTTTTTTATTTGAGATGCACTCAGCCTTATATACATAAAAATTATATATTTTACTAAATATAGTCTTTAATTTTTATCTAATAATAAACTAAAGAACATCAAATATAAAAATTAAATATTAATAGTGTTCTCATTATCCAAACATTCAAAGTTTCAAAACAAAATAACAAACATTCAAAGTTTAATTAAAACAAAATAAATATTTATGTATCTACATCTAAATCTAAATTAAGAAAGTCTTTATCAATATTATTCCCATCATCAATCTTCCACTCTCCCTCTTCTTCATATTCCTCTCCCGATGAATAGATCATCTCTTCATCTTCATCAATCAAAACAAGAGTAGGAGTATGTTTAGAGCTAGATGGTCTTGACTTTGGTTTTGGTCTCGGTGTTTGTGTTTTGCTTGATTTGTGTTTTGCTTTTCCCGTCATTGCTTTGTCCTTCTTCTCCGACGAAATTTCTCCATTTTCGACGGCAAATCCGACAAAAAAAAAGGAGAGGAGAAGAAGAGGAAGAAGGAGAAGAAGGGCGTACCTGGCTCGATGCTTGCCGCTGCCGAAACTGGAAGTCGACGCCTGCTGCGCCTCACCCGCCTGCGCCTCGCCCGAAGCGAGGCATTTTTTCTGGGAGTGGTGGCGCCTGAGCTCTAGGCGCGCCTCAGGCGTGCCTTTCATAACTATGCTCTAATGAGTCTCGAACTTCAGATTCATTGCTCTTAAATAAATATTTTTGTTATCATATCAGGACATGATCTCTAACATATGAGTGTAAGATAAGGATTTTCCTGATAAGTAATAATCTCAGTATTATTGTCAAATCAGCATATTTAATGCTGGAATTTTTATAAGATATGGTGTATTAAAATTTATATAATCATATATTCTTTCTTCATTTGTTTTATTAATCATGAAAATATTATTTTTGAATAATATACATCACAGTGTATTATTTAGTTTATTTAATTTTTAAATATAAGATTATCACAATATAAAGCTTTCTCAATTTTTTTGTTAAGTGAGAGTCTTATGCACTAGATATGAACTTTATACACAAGTAACATTGACTATGTTACAGTGATGTGTATTTCATGACAATTTGTTAGTTAACTGAGAATGTGTCCGTTTAGTTATCTAATTTGATTTCATTCTATTCTACAGGTGGTGGTGATTAATGAGGTGGATTCATTTTTATTCAGGCCTCACTTGGGCCTAAAGCCACAATACTACGCTGTAAGTGGGCCTTTCAAATGTGATATGGAATGGCTGGCATGTTTTTGGAGTTATATATTTCCTCTACTTTTTTATGGGTTTCAATTTTGCAGGCCCAAAACCTAGTGTTCTAATGGAAACACCAAGTTTCAGCTGTTAATTTCTTGACTCATACTCAGGTTAACTTTTTAAGCCAGATTCAGCTTGGTGCTTTGGGCAATGGGCCAGAAGTAGCAAAGCGCTTGATAGATGTGTATTTTGCACTCTTCAAGGTAACTGGAGGCTCGTGTAATAAAATATACATACTCTTGACTTGGGATATGAGCTTGGTGATGGCTGTGCAATGGCGAGTTTTTTTCAGGTGCTTGTTGGGGAAGACCATGGCAGGCGAGAGTTTAATGAAGGCAGCAAAAAGAATAAGGTCAAGGCTCGTGGTACTAAGTGTAGAAAAGTGAAGACTCAAATGGATTCTCATTCTGAATTGGACTCACGGCTTCTCTCTGCTCTTTTAACAGTAAGTAAAGCTTTTGGTTCCTAAGCTAAATATATTTTAATGAGAATAATATTAAGATGACTGATTATCTAGAAAATTTGTGGGTTATATTCATATGTTAGAGGTTGTGTCTTGATTAGAGGTGTCAACTGGGCCGGGCCGGCACGATGCACGGCACGGTTCGGCCGTGCCTGGGCCGGCCCGACACGTTTTTAAACCGTGCTCGGGCCCGGCAACGAGGCACGGGTTCTTCCCGTGCCGGTTTCACGCGGGCACGCGTGGGCGTGACCCGGCCCCTCCCGAAAAAAAGACCGCGGGTCGGGTCTGATTGGATCCCGACTTGCGGTCCTGACTTCCGTCCCGGCACGGTAGCACGTTCGTGCCCTATAAAAATAGGCCGGCCCAGCCCGACCCGTTTGACACCTCTAGTCTTGATGTGCTGGTGAGTGTTTTTGCACAAGGGTAGATGTGTCAAATGTGTTGTATTGTGTTGGCATGGCCAATATTTTTAGGCCCGGCTGGGCCATCATTTTGTGTTCGGCATGGCATGGTTTCTATTTTGGCCATGGTAGCCTAGGTCAGAGTCAAATTAGCCTAGGTCAAGTCTTGGCTGGCCATGCCAAGTTGTGCCGTAATGCGTCTCCCACCTCATGTGGGCTAGAAATGCTGATGTGGCATGGTCACGGTGCGGGCATGATTCCGGACTGCCCTATGCTAGGCAATGCAAGTCATTCTCGTGTCGTGCTTGGGCCGTTCGCCCCATTTAAGATCTCTATGTAAGGCCTATATGTCCAGGATTCTAGGCACATCAAATACAGTCTCTTTGATTTTTGAGCATAAGATTGTTGAAATTTTACCTTCTTTCTGATCTCTCACTAAATTTGTCTTCTGCATTGGGTACGATCGAGCTTAGTAGGTCTCAGGTTTGGGACACATTAAATGCAATCTCTCTTTCTCTCTCTCTAATTTCTAAGGATAATATTGTTGAAATATTAGCTCATTTCTGATCTCTCACTAAATTAAGAGTTGTGCATTGGGTACGTCTAAGAAGCACGGACACGGACACTGGGATACGACACGGCAGGATACGAGAACACAATAAATTCTAAAAAATTAGGATACGGATACGGCTAGGATTCGACATGATAAAAATAATTAAATTTAAAATAAAAATTATTTTCTTTATAAATATTAGGTATTTTATAACAATGAAATAAATTAAATTAAATTAAATTGAAATATTTTATTTTATAAAAAAATATATTTTTTTTATTTTATAAAATAAAAATATTGTATTTTATTTTATTTTAATAAGATAATATTTATAATTATTTAATTTTATAAGATAATGTTTATAATTATTTTATTTTATAATATAATATTTTAAAATTATCTTATATTATATAAAAATATATTTTTTTTATTTTATTTTATAAAAATATTTTATTTTATTTTAGCGCCGGCCCATGCAGCGACGTTGGCCACTGGACGTCCGATACACCCCTTCCAATACGTCACGTGGCGTATCGGATACGGATTGATCAATAATATGCCACGTGGCGTATCGGACACGTATCCGTGCCGTGTCCGTACCGTGTCCAGGTGTAGGACACGTGGACACGGTTGTAGGGAGCCGTGTCCGTGCTTCCTTGGGGTACGATCAAATGCAGTAAGTCTCGTGTTTGAAACACATCACATGTAGCCCCTCTGACTTTTGGAAGTAAGATTTTTGAGATATTAATATCTCTTTGATCTTTCAATAAATTATGATTATTGTGCACAGGGTATGATCTTCAATTTCATCTCTAAAATATTTGGCTCTGAAGATGATGTTCGCCTTCTTTCTTTAATTTTGTTTCTTTGTTTTCAGGGAGTTAACAGAGCGTTTCCATTTGTTTCAAGTGGCGAGGTGGATGATGTTGTTGAGACCCATACCCCGATGCTCTTCAAATTGGTAAGCAATTTGAAAGCAAACTAACTCTCTGTGTGATGGTGCATGCTTTTATTTTTTTTCTTTTCTTTTTTTTTTTTTTTTAATTTTGCCTTTGAATATCATTATATAGGTCCATTCAAAGAATTTTAATGTGGGGATACAAGCATTGATGCTTCTTGACAAAATTTCATCTAAGAATCAAATTGCAAGTGATCGTTTTTACCGTGCTTTGTACTCGAAACTTCTCCTTCCTGCTGCGCTGAATTCTTCCAAGGCAGGTCTTGTAGTTTGTCTTGATTGTCACATTAGTTTGCATTTTTGTTAAGTTAATCACATGTCGATTAGTTTCCTTTTTTTTTTTTTTTAATTTTTAATTTAAATGGTGTCATTCTTTAAAAAATCAATAAAAATGATATATATATATATATATATATATATATATATTAAAAAATAAAAAAAATAAAATGATGTGTGTGTGTGTGTGTATGGGTATAATTAATATAATAATTTGTCATGATTATATTATTTTTGATGATTAATATTGTTATATTGAAAATATATTTTGATGATTATGCTAATAGAAGTTTCACAACCTATAATGTGTGCTCTAATCTTTATATATATATATATATATATATATATATGCGTGCGTGTGTGTGTAGAGAGAGAGTGAAATTATTTTTTGGTGTGATAATATGTGTTTGTGTAAGAATGATTGATTTTGGATTTAAAACTTATCGGATGTAGTTTTTCTCATTTTGAGGGGTAAAGCTGCTAAGATATTAATGTCTCTCATATTTTGTACTAATTGAAAGTTTTGTGCACTGGGTAGTATCTTTCATATATATATATATATATATATATATATATATATATTCATTATGATTTTTACATGAATATAAATTTGTTGGGCAATTCTACTTTCAACTATTCAATTGACCATCATTGATTGCTGCTACTACAAGTTTTTTAATGTTTTTTGTTTTTTTTTTGTAACATATTTTTCATTATAATTTTTACATTAATAAAACACACATATATGCACGCGTACACTTTGTCCAAAATTAATAACAATGTTATAATGTTTTGATTTGATGTTCATAAAGTTTGATTTGTCTCGTTATTTGTGGAGGTGAATCACCATATTATTGGTGTATAATGCCATATTACTATTGATGTTTAATCTTGATTATATTGTTAATATATTTTGATATTAATGAAAATAGAACTTCTCCAACTTCTAAGGCCTGCTCTAATATATATATATGTGTGTGTGTGTGTGTGTGTAGAGAGAGAGAGAGAGATTATTTCTTGGTGTGATGATAAGTATGTCTATAAAAAATAGATTTTGAGTTTAAAACCTATCAGATATAATTTTTCTTATTTTTAGGGCTAAAGTTGTCAAGATATTAATCTCTTAGATTTTATTCTAAGTGAACATACATACATATATATATATATATATATATAGAGAAAGAGATTATTTCTTGGGGTGATGATAAGTATGTTTGTATATAAAAAATAGATTATGATTTTAAAACTTATCAGATGTAATTTTTCTTATTTTTAGGGCTAAAGTTGTCAAAATATTAATCTCTTAGATTTTATACTAAGTGAACATAAATACATATATATATATATATATATATATAGAGAGAGAGAGAGAGAGAGAGAGATTATTTCTTGGTGGGATGATAAGTATGTTTATAAAAAATAGATTATGATTTTAAAACTTATCAGATGTAATTTTTCTTATTTTAAAGGCTAGAGTTGTCAAGATATTAATCTCTTAGATTTTATACTAAGTGAACATATATATATATATATATATATATATATATATAGAGAGAGAGAGAGAGATAGATAGATAGAGAGAGAGAGTTGATTCTTGGTGTGATGATACGTGTGTTTATCTTTATACGATAGATTTTGGGTATAAAACTTATCAGATGTAGTTTCTCTTATTTCTAGGGGTGAAGTCATATTAATTGTGTGAACATATATATATATATATATATATATATATATATAGAGAGAGAGAGAGAGAGAGAGAGAGAGAGAGGATATTTCTTGGTGTGATGGTAAGTGTGTTCGGCTAAGAGAGTGATAGAATTTGGGTTTGAAATTTTTCATATGTAATTTTCTTGATTTCTAGGGATAAAGTTGTCAAGATATTAATGATAATGTTAACATGAAAATAGATTTGGTGCGTGATCATTAAAATGTTTGTATATCTTCATTGAGCTTGGCTCATCTCATTGTCTGTGGAGGTTCTACCAATAACATCTCGTCCGCTCTTCCAAACGGTGCTGTGTTTCAGTCGGAAATGTTTATCGCCCTCCTCCTCAGAGCGATGAAGAGCGACCTGAACTTGAAGCGCGTCTCTGCTTTCTCCAAGCGCATCCTGCAGGTAGATGAACAAGCTCTGCTTGCTCTCGCTGGCACCCCCCCGGGTCTGCTCCCGGGGGCTCCCCCCCTCTCTCTGCAACTTTATCTCGCTTAGCGGGAGGATGCTCTCAGAAACCCGACCTTCTTTCTCAACAGGTCGCCATCCATCAGCCGCCCCAGTATGCCTGCGGGTGCCTCTTTCTCCTCTCCGAAGTTCTTAAAACACGGGCCCCCCTCTGGTGATTGCACTGAGCTGAGTTTGAGCCATGCCTGCGCCATCTCCCCCGTGCCCGTAACCGTGGGTGCCATTTTCATCCCTGCAGGAACATGGCGCTCCAGAAGGAGTCCACCGATGGTGGTGATGATGATGATGATTGCGAGCATTTCAAGGACGTGCTCGAAGAATCTGGCGGGGAAGAAGATGCGGCCGCGTTGAGATGCGGAAGAAACCCGCCCGTTCCCGTTGCTCGGCACGAGAGATATGACCCGAGGCGCAGAGAACCCTCGTACTGGTGAGAGATAACTTGCCCTGCTGCTCTCTCTCAGATCCTTCTCACTTAGAGGTGTCAAACGTGCCGGGCCGGGTTGGCCCGGCCTGTTTTTTAGGGCACAATCGTGCTACCGTGCCTTGCCTGGACCGCTCGGGCTTGCCTGTTCGAGCGGTTCGGGATACGGGGGACCGCGGGTCGGGTCGAATCAGTCCCGACCCGCGGTATTTTTTTTGCGGGAGGGGCATTGTGGGGTCGGGCTCATGGGACGCCCGGCACGGGCCCGGGCACGGAATTTTTCCGTGCTGGGCCGGCCCGGCCTGGTAGACACCTCTATTCTCACTGCTGTGTTTTTTTTTTTTTTGTTTTTGTTTTTCTGCCCGTGGGACTGCAGCAATGCGGACAGAGCGGGCTGGTGGGAGCTGACGGTGCTTGCCTCGCACGTTCATCCTTCTGTCGCAGCAATGGCAGGGACGCTCCTGTCCGGCGCTAATGTTGTGTACCATGGGAACCCGCTGAGCGACCTCTCCCTCGGCGCCTTCTTGGACAAGCTGATGGAGAAGAAGCCGAGGGCGGCCGCCTGGCACGGCGGCTCCCAGATCGAGCCTGCGAGGAAGCTCTCCGCGAGCCACGGCTTGATCGGCCCCGAAATTCTCTCTCTGGCCGAAGGTGACGTCCCTCCCGAAGACCTAGTCTTCCACAGATTCTACTCAAGTAAAACGGCCTCTTCCAACCCAAGCAAGAAGAAGAGGAAGAAGATGAGAGCCGAAGAAGAAGCAGCCCAGCTGTTCCACGTGGATCACAGTGCTGCTGCTGATGATGATGATCACCATGGTTATGACAGTGGAAGCGATGATGATGATGATGATGATGATGATGGAGGTGGTGATTGGAAACTCAAAGAGGAGAAATATGCTTATGATGATCTGGATCAAGTTTTAGCTGATGATGATGATGAAGATTTGATTGACATGTCTGATGCGGAAGCAGCGCTTCCTCGTAAGGGCAAGGGTGGAAAGAAAAGGGCACAAAGACCAGATGATGATGCTGGTGATGAAGGGCAAAAACGTCATAAAAGAAAGAGAAGCGAGGGGCATAGTCGGAAGCCCGCAGCATCTAGTTTTGCCCCCATTGAAGATTATGAGCATTTGTTGGGAGAAACTGCGTGATCTGTTTTGTTTTATGTGTTCTTATGTTGGAAGCAAGTGCGTGTCTCGCTAGGGTTTGCTGCTGATTCATGCGGGGGGGTTATTTGTGTCTTTTTTAGAGTGTGGCAGGTCTCGGGTTTGATATTTTTAGGGTTACAGTTGGCATAGTTTGTTCTCTTATTTCCTCTGCTCAAGCAGGAGTTTTGTTCACGTGCGTGGTGGTACTCTAGTAAATTAAAATTATTTTGTAAAATTATTTACTAAATTAAAATTATTTTGTAAAATTATTTACTAAATTAAAATTAAAATTTCGTGAGTAAATACTAAATTTGAGATTTATCAGTCTCTTTAATTTTTGAGAATAAGATTGTACACACGCGCGCGCACAGACGTGTATGTGCGTGTGAGTGTGTGAGTGTGTTTTTATCATTGTTTGAAAATGGTATAATTATTTTCATAAATTTTATTTTAGAAAAATAATTAATTTTTAAATCTTTTCATAAATATGCTGACAAATTTTTTTGAAAACGATATTATTTACTAATTTCTTTTATATTGTATTTTTTGATGTATTCAAAAAAGGGTTCAAAATATAATTTGTTTTTTTTTTTGGTATATTTTTTCTTATTTTTTTTCATTAATCACCAACATGTAAGTATTTTTGTTACTATATATGTATATATATATATATGTGTGTGTGTGTGTGTGTACATATAGTATATATGTGTCTCTATATATATATGTGTGTGTGTGTGTGTGTACATATAGTATATATGTGTCTCTATATATATATGTGTGTGTGTGTGTGTAGTATACATATAGTATATATGTGTATGTATATATATATGTGTGTGTGTGTGTGTAGTATACATATAGTATATATGTGTATGTATATATATATATTATATGTATACATGTACAAAATATACCTGGCTATATAGTATATATATATATATATACTTATAAACTATATGATCTATATGTATACATATAGTATTCATGTATGTATATATAGTACATACCAATATAATATATAATATATATGTGTATATATGCATATATAATTGTTAGTACAATATGAGTGTGTATGTATAGTATATACATAAAATTGTATATATTTGAATATATATATATATATATATATACACACACAATTTTTTAATTTATTTTTTTCAAAAATAATTCTTTTATTTTTTTTTGTCTTTAAGGATAATTTCAGTTATTAATTATGTAGGGTACTAAAACATAAATATTTTAATTTTTGTCATTTAGAGCTAGACATATTTATGTCTAGCTCACATCTCATGCATATATGTGAATATATGCATATATATATATATATATATTCACACCCACACATATTATTTAAAAAAAAAAATAGTTTGGAAGATTTTTTCAGAGTGGTGATTTCCGCTCCGCCCCGATCCCACCGTTTCCGATTACGCAGTCCAACAGTAACTGGAGTGAGTTTCACCCTTCATGCTGCTGCTCCACTATGTCTTTCACCATGAGCACGTTTTAAAGCGCCACCAAAGACGCAATTGTCATGCCGTTAGCGCACATCGACACTAGCAAAGCGAAAAAGTGTCCGAAACTGGAAATAGTCGTCTTTTCTCTCTCTACCGCTCGGAGTAGAGGTGGATTTTCATGCGGGAATGAGGTAAAGAGATCGCTAGATTCGTGCAGCGACAAATCAAACGTCGTCATCTTCTCGCTGCCTCTTCTCGGAAAAAAGAAGAAAATCTTCAGATTCGGAACAGTTCGACAATCAATCTTCTCTCGACGATAAAATATGAACCGTAGATGCCATTCCGTGCTGGATCTTGCAGTCTCGAGACAAAGTAAACTCGAGTTCGTCAACTGATTCTCATGTAATGGATCTGTTTCACTTGTGTGTCGCTGCGATGCAGGTTGCCGGCGTACAATCCGCCATTAACTGATGATCTAGTTTCTGGTTCCCAACAGATCGCAGTTTTTTTTTTCCGAATGATTATCACGTTGTTCTTCTGGCTTGACGCTCGAGTTATGTTGGAAGAATATGAGCGTTTCTTAGAGTCTCATCCTCTTTGATTTGGAGTTTAGAATTTGATTTAGTGTTGTTGCCATCAGATCTGCGTTTTCTTTCTCTTCTCTGCTGATCACTACTATATTTTCTTCATTGACTTTTGGTTCCAATTTGGAATTTGAATTTTACAAATTCAGCTCGTCTTTCTTCTTCATCTCAGTTAGACCTGCGATTCTGTGCATGTTGATTTGATCATCTTTCTTCTTTTTTTTTTTCTTTTTTTGCGTTTTCCAGGATCTGCACCGCAAGCTTAATCTTCTCGCTTGTTGTAAGTATAGATGAATATAAAGAAACATATTGAATTAAGAGGAAGTACATGCAATTGGGGGATATGAATGCAAATACGCCCATAGACTATGCTGTGCTCCAACTATCTCCTAAATCATCACGGTCAGATTCTTTTATCTATGAAGATGTAATATCTTCTTCATGTGCATATATAATCTCTCTCTTTCTCTAACACACACACACACACACACACACTCTCTCTCTCTAACTCTTTCTCTCTCTAGGTGTTCTCTGTTCATCACGAGCAAGGGGAAGACAGAGAAGCTTGGCACTGATCTCCTAAAGTCATTTGTGAGTCAGCTGAAAGTTGCAGAATCGCTGACAGGCCTCGAAGGCTCTTCGATCGAGATCAAAGCGGATCAATGCCAAGATCCTGAAACTTGCTTCACCAAGGGAATTCTCAAAAGGTTACAAACAGGACCCACCAATTGTTGCTCTAGCCAAAGCTGATTGCCACTTTTTTTTTTGAAGGTTCGTGCAGTTTGTCAGTGCACCTGATGTTTTGGAAACTGTCAATGCGTTTGACGAGGAGATGTCCCAGCTGGAATCAGCTCGGAGAATTTACTCTCAGGTAGTTTTATTTTTTTTTAAAAAAAAATACAAATCTACTTTTTCTAGAGGAGATGATTTCTAATTTTATTCGCATGGTGAGCCTCACGGAGTCTTTAACTTTGTGTTCAGGGAGCTGGAGAACATTCTTCAGGTACCTTTCCCTCGCATCTCTCTCTCAAAACACACACGCTGTTGTATTCTTCTTTATATTCAAGCTCAACCGTTGGATCCAATGCCATTTTTGGTGGTAGTCCATCGATTTTGACTGCTTTGCCTAAATTAAAATCAAAATAGATCATGTTTTGATGCGATGATACATTTATTCGCTCAAAAGCAATAAGTATCGGGTTCAAGACAATCAGATATGACCTCTTTGATCTATCAATGGTAAGATTTGTCGAGATATATATATATATATATATATATATATATATATTTATATATATATTTATATACCTTTCTCTAACCTCGTGTTAGCCAAGAACCTCGTGCATAGAGGTGTCAAACGGGCTGGCCCGGCACTGCCCGGCCCATTTTTTAGGGCATGAACGTGCTACCGTGCTGTGCCCGGCACGGTTTAAAAACATCCGGCCCTGGCACGGCCCGTAGGCAAGGCAGGCCGTGCCGTGCCGGGACGGGAGTCGGGACTGTGGGTCGGGATTCTATCAGACCCGACCCGCGGTATTTTTTTTGGGAGGGGCCGGGTCGCGCCCACGCGTGCCCGCATGAAACCGGCACGGGAAGAACTCGTGCCGGCGTGCCGTGCCATAGCACAGCATGGCTCGTTCCTAATCCGGGCCCGGGCACGGTTTAAAAACCTGCCGGGCCGGGCCGGCCCGGTTGACACCTCTACTCGTGCATCGAGTGGGCATACATGTTTACGCAAACCAAGCTCAATTGATTGATTAAATGTCATTTTTTATGCTCTAATTGAATTGGCATTAAAATAGATTATGTCACTATTATCAAAATCATATGATTTACTATTTTATTAATGATTTGATTTATGATTCAGGAGGTAAATAATCTTATTTTTTAAAAGAATTAAAAATATGCATGAATTGAAGACTGAATTGTTGAATCAAAAATTAATTCACATGAATTTATATAATATTGATTTTCGAGAGATCGAGATCTTCAAAAAAGTTAAAAAAATAAAAATTAATTTATGTGAAAAAAAATAATTCCATCTTTTGATATGATGAATTCAATGTTGAAAAATAATAAAATATTAAAAATCATAAAAATAAAAATACTAAAAACAAAATTATCAACAATAAGAAATCAGAATTAATTAGCATTGAAAAAATTATAAAAAATTTGATTCTCGATTATAGATTTTCTAATCAATAATTTTGATTCTCAATTTGAATCTTGATTTAATAAATATGTATTATGTATTATTATTGAACATGTGTCTTTGCTCAAAGATGCTAACTTTTGGGTCTGACATAGTCAGACGTAATCTCTTTGATTTAATGTGCTTTAGATTTTATAAGATATTATCTATGTATGTATGTATGTATATATCTATGTATGTATGTATCTATGTATGTATGTATGTATCTATGTATGTATCTATGTATGTATCTATCAATGTATGTATGTATGTATATATCTATGTATGTATCTATGTTTGTATGTATATATCTATGTATGTTTGTATGTATATATCTATGTATATATCTATGTATATATCTATGTATGTATGTATGTATATATCTATGTATGTATCTATGTATGTATGTATTTATCTATGTATGTATGTATATATCTATGTATGTATGTATGTATATATCTATGTATGTATGTATGTATATATCTATGTATGTATGTATATATCTATCTATGTATGTATGTATATATCTATGTATGTATGTATGTATATTATCTATGTATGTATGTATGTATATATCTATGTATGTATCTATGTATATATCTATGTATGTATGTATGTATGTATATATCTATGTATGTATGTATGTATGTATGTATGTATATATCTATGTATGTATGTATATATGTATGTATGTATGTATGTATATATCTATGTATGTATGTATGTATATATCTATGTATGTATGTATGTATATATCTATGTATGTATGTATGTATATATCTATGTATGTATGAATGTATATATATGTATATATGTGTGTGTGTGTGTGTGTGTGTATTGATGTGATTATAAGTATCATGATTGACATGGTCAGATGGTGTCTCTTTGATTTATTTAAGGTAAGACTTGTGTGTGTGAGTGTGTTTATATAAACACACGCGCACACACACACACACATGAATCTCTCTCGAATATTGTGTTAGGCACGAGCTTTGAGTAATTAGTAAGGATACATCGTTACACAATTGAATATTAATTATGTATGATTTCATCAGATTATTATATTTATCAGTTTGGTTATTAAATGAGTTACACACGAATCTCTAAGATTCACAAAATACTACAAGATGGAGAAGTGAAATGTAAATGGGAAGAAGGGGGTTTTTTTTTTTTTTGAGTGCTGTTAGTTAGATTTATAATAAAAAAAACATTGTCGCTCTCTGATTTATTGCGATGATTTCCTCCAGGTAGGGATGGAGCTGAAACTATGGCCGGAGCCGATGTCACAAAGTAAAGAAATTTGTTCCTGCTCATACTCCTTTTTGATTTGCCAATCTTTCAAAAAGCTTCTTAATCTTAAGATTCAATCTTGAGCTTGATTTTGCAAGTTCTGAAACTGTTGTTCTGTTCTAAAATCCTAGGGCTCCTTTTTTTTTTTTTTTTTTTCTTGCAGGAAAGAGCTCCTGAGAGCGATCGATGTGCGCCTTGCTGCCGTGAAGCAGGATCTGTTATTTGCTTGTGCAAGTGCATCATCCGCTGGTTTCAACCTGAAAACTGCATCAGAGCTGCGACTCTTCTCTGATCAATTTGGTGCTCCTCGATTGCAGTGAGCCCCCTCGGCTATTTTTCAGGCATTTGATTGCTTGTTGCTTGTTTTTTCATATGACCAAGTTTTTTCTTCTTGTTATGCCTTGTATTAGCTTCTATATATGTATGTATGTATGTATATTTATATGTATATTAGATATGTTTAGATATGTATGCATATACATATATGTACGTATGTATATAGATATATGTACTTATGTATATAGATATGTATGTATATAGATATATATGTATTTATGTCTGTGTGTATATAGATATATACGTATGTGTGTATATAGATATATATGTATGTGTGTATATAGATATATATGTATGTGTGTATATAGATATATACGTATGTGTGTATATAGATATATATGTATGTGTGTATATAGATATATGTACGTGTGTATAAAGATATGTATGTTTATCGATACATAAGTATGTATCTATAAAGATATGTATGTATGTATAAAGATATGTATGTACGTACGTATAAAGATATGCATGTATGTACGTATATTGATATGTATGTATGTATATAGATATGTATGTACGTATAAAGATATGTATGTACGTATGCATATAGATATGTATGTATGTATGCATATAGATATGTATGTACAAATGTATATAGATTTATGTGTGTGTGTAGACGTATATATGTATGTGTATAGGTATGTGTGTTTATGTGTGTGTGTGTGTATATAGACGTATATATGTATGTGTATAGTATATGTGTGTTTGTGTGTGTGTGTGTGTGTCTGTATAGACGTATATATGTATATGTATAGGTATGTGTGTTTGTGTTTGTGTGTGTGTGTATAGACGTATATATGTATGTGTATAGGTATGTGTGTGTTTGTGTGTGTGTGTCTGTGTGTGTGTATAGACGTATATATGTATGTGTATAGGTATATGTGTGTTTGTGTGTGTGTGTGTAGACGTATATATGTATGTGTATAGGTATATGTGTGTTTGTGTGTGTGTGTGTGTAGACGTATATATGTATGTGTATAGGTATATGTGTGTTTGTGTGTGTGTGTGTGTGTGTGTGTGTGTGTGCAATCAGTAATACTGTTCATTTAATGTTGTGCAGTGAAGCCTGCTCCAAATATTTATTGCTTTATGAGAAAAGGCCGGACTTGATCAGGCCCTGGCAGCCAACTGTCGAAGAGCAAATAGTTTGTTCCTCGTGGGGGTCGGACATGTCAATTGATGATCCCCCCGAAGATTCCCCGAAGACCCAACAAATTCCAGAGCTTCCAGATGAAGCAACCACCCTGTCATCCCCTGGATCAACACAGGCAAAGAATTGCCCACGCGAGCAGCAGGAAGAGGAGGGCAGGGAGGAGGCCGCCCATGAGTTATTTGTCCCTCAGCAGTGCCAAACTACGAGGCAGCTCAGCGTGCAGGACAGGATTAACCTCTTCGAGAGCAAGAGAAAGGAGGGCACGGGGGGGAAGCTCGCAGGGCTTTCTGGTAAATCTACAGAAGCAAGAAGCTGTTTTTCTTCCTGCCTGCCCTCTCCTCCGGTGGCCGAAAGAGCTGTGTTGAGGAGATGGAGTGGCGCTAGCAGTGACATGAGCATAGAGCTGTGTAACGAAAAGAACAGCTGCGATCATGCTCATCCTCCCTCTCCCGCTGCCGACGGCGGCCGAGAGAGGCCTATTTTGGCGGTGGAGGAGAAGCCCGAGGGAGCTCAAGATGCGGGCGATGGCCTCGGAGAGCACGAGCCGCTGCAGGCGCACTGTGATCTCTCGGGGCTTTCCTCGGAGGAGGGCAGGGCGGGTGAGGTTGGCGAGGAAAGAATGGAGCAGGACCCCATGGGAGGTGCTGCTGATGCTGGCGTAGAAGAAGGTGATGTGGCTCCATCGAAGAAGATGATGGGCGACGTGGATTTTGCCGGCTCTCTGAGATACCTCTCCTCCCATCTCACCTCTCCGGAAGATTCTAGGGGGAAATTCTATGAGAGATACGCGAAGAAAAGAGATGAGAAATTGAAGGAAGAGTGGAGCACCAGAGGAGTGGAGAAGGAGGCCAGGCTGAAGGCTCTGCAGGACAGCCTGGAGCAAAGTAGAGCAGAAATGAATGCCCAATTCTGCGCTTCAGCAGCAAGGAAACATGCTGAAAAAGCCACACTTTTTAATGACTGTTTCGGATCGAATTCCCCGCAGGTACCCTATTTTTTATACCCTTGATGAGAGCATAACCA
Organism: Sapria himalayana; assembly: GCA_029783825.1. NCBI lineage: Eukaryota > Viridiplantae > Streptophyta > Magnoliopsida > Malpighiales > Rafflesiaceae > Sapria > Sapria himalayana. Next base: position 116,578 of record JAREIK010014016.1, read on the forward strand.
TATTCTTTCTGTTTTTTATTACAACTTAGGGATTGGGGCTTGACCTAATTTAATCTGGTGGTGTTTGTTCATCATCATCCCCACCTGCTTAAAATTATGTTATGATTAGTTACTCGATTAGTTGTTAATCTAATGCTTAGGCTTTAATGATGGTGCTCATGGCACATATGGATGTCCTAATCATGAGTGCTGAATTATATATTCCTGCCTATATGCTGGTATTATTCTGACAGGGTTATAATTGTCATTGTTGATCTATCTTGTTCTTCTTCTTGCCATTATTCCTTTGTTTTGTCTGGCCAAGCACGGTTTAAAATAGCTGCTCGGGCTTGCATGTCCGTGTGGTTCAGGATTCAGGGGGACCGTGGGTCGGGTCGAATTAGACCCGACTCGCGGTCTTTTTTGCGGGAGGGGCCATCGTGGGGTCGGGCTCACGGGACAAACCCGTGCCGGTGTGCCGTGCCGTGGGCCGAACCGTGCCGGGTCAGGCACGCCACGGCTCAGCATGTGCCTAACCCGGGCACGGCTGAACCTTGCCGTACCTCGTGCCGGGTCGGGCCCTGTTGACACCTCTAACTGTAATGCATAAGTATGACTCGTTGGTATATCTTGTTACTGTTAGTGCTATTATAGAGGTGTCAACCTGGCTAGGCTGGCTCGGTCCGGCACGATTTGGCATAGCAAGGGAATTTCTCGTGCTCGTGTCGTGCCGTGCTGAGGCCAACTGGGCCAAATTGTTTGGGTTGGTGTCGCGGGCCCGTGTCTAGCCAATCACAACATGGAAGTACTGTCGTGCCGGCCCGACACGTCCCATTTGACACTTGTGTGCCATTATTTCTTTAGCGTAGCTAGTGTGCAAGGCTTATGTTTAGCACATGTTCTAATTCTTATTCCAATTATTCTTGATTCATCACATAGATCTTATTTTTTCAGTTCGCTCTTCAAATTCATGTTTATTCATTATCATTTAGTTTTTAATTATTTATTTGCAGTGGCACTTAATTTTTTGGCAGCGACCAAACTATCTTAGGAGCTCATCATTTATCGATTATTTATTAAAATTATTCTAATATTCTTACAAATATATAAAAAAATATATTTTTAGTATTTTTATTAGATTTTATTTTTTATTAGAATTTAATTATTTTCATTCTTAATGCATTTTACATGATTTGTATTTTTGTTCTTTTTTTTTTCTTTTTATCCAAAATAAATTATAATATTTTTTTTTATTTTTAGCTTATTATATAATTTATCACGTCTTAAATTTAATTTTATTTATTATGAATGTATTAGTATAATTATTATAAGTCTTTATTCATAATTATTTCAACAATATTCTCATTTATATTGTTCTCAATATATCAAAGCTTATTATTTATATTCCTAGAATTTTCACACTCTCATTATGTTTATTGTAAATATAATTTATTAACATTTGTATTCTAAAGAGTGTCAAGTTGGACTAACTTAATTTTTTGAATTAGTTATTTAATGAATCATTTTTTCAAGAATTTATTATAAATCAATTATTCGAGACTAACTTTTTCATCTTCTCTATTTCAAAAAAATATGTAGCACATTAGCACGTGTCAATAATTAAAAATTCATAATAAATTAGTAACACGTTTATTAGAGCATCTCTAATCAACTCTCTATTTCTTCTATTTGACCTACTTTAGCTAGCCAAACACAAAAAATTCTCTTCATCCCATTTTTTATTTTCTAGTTTATCCGAATAGCTCACAAAATGTGGAGAGCCATTTGAGTTTTTTAAATTTTCTTTCTACCTTTTTCTCTTTATCTCTCTATATATGTTTGATTTTTTTTAAATAATTAGAAGTTAGGTATAAAATAGAGAGTGTTATTGGAGTGTATTTTAAAAAACTGCTAGCCAAAGTATTGAATTTAATATTTAAATATATATTGAGTAGTTATTTTGTTAAGTATGATTGAAGATGCTCTTAAAATTCATCTTCCTTTATTCACACTAGGGTTTAATTCACACATGCACACACACACACACACATATATATATATATATATCACATATACAATACATATATATATATATGTGTGTGTGTGTGTGTGTGTATTAGTGTATATATGTAGCACATTAGCACATGTCAATAATTAAAAATTTGTAATAAATTAATGACAAGTTTATTAGAGTATCTCTAATTCTTTTTCTATTTCTTCTATTTTAGTTACTTTAGCTATCCAACCACAAAATTCTCTTTAACTATCTCTATTTCACTTTTTATTTTCTAATTTATCCAAATGGCTCACTAAATGTGGAGTGCTATTTGAGCTCTCTATATTCTTTCCATCTTTTTTTTTTATCTCTCTATATATGCTAAATTTTTTTTAAATTATTTAGGAGTTGGGAATAAAATAGTAAGTGTTCTTATAGTGTAATTTATAAAGTTACTTGCTAAAGTAGTGAATTTAATATTTAAATATATATTTAGTAGTTATTTTGTTAAGTATGATTGAAGATGCTCTTAAAATTCATCTTCCTTTATTCACACTAGGGTTTAATTCACACACATCAACTCACTCACACAAACTAATACATGATTTCACACATGCACACACCCATAACACACACACACATATAACACATATACAAACACACACACACATATATGCATATATATATATATATATATATATATATATATATATAGACACACATAGATACACACATACACATGCAGATGAATTTTTTGATCATAGTAACAGTTGTGTCATCCAACATAATTGCAGCAGTATATTGCATATGTTATGCATGATATGAATCACGCATCAGAATTACATATTCAAGCCAGTATGTCTGTGACAATCATGTTTTTGTGACTGTTAAATCGCTGCCTAAATGTGCCGAGTATTTAATTTTGAAACCCGCGTAGGAAGTTGATCATGCTCCAGTTGAAGAAGACGAGCGGCCATTGGAGTTGCTGGAGAAGATAAATGGTGCACCAGATGGTTCGTGCAAAGAAACATCATCCTCAGTCGTAAATACTGTTCCCAAGAACTCCCAATCCAAGAAGCTCTTGGTGGGGGCCAAAAATCAATCTTTATCAGCCGCACGGGCTTCTGTATCGCCTCTCACACAGTCTGCGGCCAAGAGTTCTGCCCCCAACTTCGTCAAGAGAAGACATCTGGACAATCTGCTGGCGCAGTCTGTGCCCAGCTTTTCTGATCTGCGAAAAGAGAACGCCAGATCATCCCCGGCCCATGGCATCGGCAAAACTGCCTCGGGTCGGATTCTCGTGAAGAACAATTCCAGGAGCAAGGTCACGGCCATGGAGGATTTGCCCCCCTCTGCTGGCAAGGATGAAAAAACCAGGCGGACCAGCTCCATGAGGAAGATGTCGGCTAGTTCTCTCGACGCCACCAAGGATTCATCATCCCCCTTGAATCCCGAGAAAGATTACGTGGTGAGAAATAATCTGTATGATAAATTCTTGAGAAATGTGGAGACGAAGCCTTTTCTGCGGAAGGGTAATGGCATCGGGCCTGGTTCTGGCGCCAGCATCGCCAAATTAAAGGCTCTGGCCGCTTCTGATTCGAAGAATGAAGATGAAAATCAAGATTCGGCGCTCGAGGAGGAAGGAGATGATGATTCTCCTTTTTTCGATAAGCAAAATCTTGCAGCTCACGAGTTCGAACCCAAGGAGGAAGAAAGCGACTGTGCTGAAGCGGATAATATCGATGCTAGACTGAGCCAGGAGGAAGATCGGGTGAATGATTCTCCGCTCTTTCTCCCTCCTGACTTTCACCCTCTTCCCGCCGTCATTCCCAATTCTCCCGCCGCCCCGCCGGAGCCGGCGCAGACCTTCATCAGCGCTTCCCCCGGAGAGAGCCCTGTTTCCTGGAACTCGCAGGCGAACCTCCCTGCAGCTTCTGATATCGACCTCTTTATAGATTCCCCCATTGGTAGCCCTGCGGTGTGGAACCCTAACCCTAATCCTAATCACAGCGCCGCAGCTCAATTACAGGCGCATGCTGCCAGAACGAGGAAGAAATTGGGAGGTGCGCAAAAACCGTATGCCCTCGGCAACTCGTCTCATAACCAGCCTCTCAGAGATGTGACGAAAGGATTCAAGAGGCTGCTGAAATTTGCGAGGAGAAGCCGTGGCACTGATAACTTGGCTGACGGGATCTCTGCAACGACTTCCGAAGGAGACGAAGATGCGGAAGAAGCTCGGGACGCCACGGTTAGCCACTCGTCGGAGGACTTGAGGAAGTCCAGGATGGCCCTCTCGCATTCTCAATCTTTTGCTGCGGATTTCTCCCCTGCGCAAGGTACTGCCACCAGCTCACTACATAATACGCGTGTGTTCCGTCTTATTTCAGTTCCTCCGTTCACCTTGTTTCTCTTGCCGGGCGTAGTTAACGCGGCTCACAGCTCCATCCCAGCGCCGCCCGATAACTTCCGACTAAGAGACGGCCGCGTCTCCGGCAGCTCCATCAAAGGTGACCGACAGTTGTTTATAAACCTAGTCGTGGACTCGTTGACATGAATTTTTTATTGCAGCTCCACGCTCTTTCTTCTCCCTCTCCAATTTTCGAAGCAGAGGCAGCGACTCCAAGCCTAAGTGATGATCCCCTGGTCCACATCCTCGGTCGATTTACAAAACCAGACGCCATCTTTGAAAAATGTCTAATTCACGAACTGCTATATGCTCATGAGTTATGAATTTTGTAATCGCGAGAGATTACCGTCTTCTCTTAGAGCCCATTTTTTAGGGTTCGTCGTCAATAATTCCATCATCATCTTCAGCATCTTGTTAGTCGCCACAGTTATAGAAATAGATGAGCGCGTTAAGCTTCGTGAAAATTCTTATTTTACAAAAAAGCAATATTTGCGTAATCAGTACTGTCTGAAAGTTAGATTCAATCGTCCGGGGCGGAGATTAGAGCGATCGCGGAGGAAGCTGGGAGCAGTGTCGGGAAGAACAGACTTGACGCCGTGAAAAACGTGCCTCGATTCTCCGCCGAACAAAAGAACGTCTCCGGACTCGAGCTTCACCAACGCCGCTTTCTCCTCGTCCCTACCGTCTCCGAACAGGAACTCGGCGGAATCTCCGATGGAAAACGATACCACCGGCAGGCCTCTCAGAAGAGAATCTGCACTTTCGTCATTATCCTGCACGCACAGTTTGATTTAATCTAAGCAGCAGCCATGCAGAAACCAGTCGAAGGAAAAAGAAGACAGAAAATTCATCTTTATCTTCCTGCACATCCAACTGGAGTTGCAGGTTCTGTAAAATCATCATCTTCCTCGGCATCATTATCTGCATCTAATTCATCTAAAAGATGATGACCGCCATAGCTCATCATCTTCTCATCGAGCTTTCAAAACTCATCAGAGGCGTACCTGGTGGAGGCCGAGCCGCCCACTCTGTGAATAAAAATTGACAATGCACACATCTGGCGACATGGAAGGAAGAACGTGTTGGCATATGGCGGACTTGTCTTGCTTTTGAAGATGGGCATGGGCATCCCTGACCGCCTGGCTAGCCAGTTGGTGGAGCTCTTCGGGAATCGGTGGTGGATGAGCAGCATCGAGAGGCCGTTGATCTCCATACGTGTGTGTCTCGGGATCCCAATTTTTGCCAAGACACATCATCTTCAAATTCAATTGCGCACCGTTCTTGTACCCGGGTTTGTAGAAACCACCACATCCCATGCCAAGATCACGACACACCTTCACAATTTTAACCTGCAATTGTGTACCACAACCATTTCGTTACTATCATGCCAAGATCCCTAGTTTAGGAGGTACAAATTCCCCCTTTATATATATATATATATATATCTAATAGCATACACACACACACACATTTATATGAATATATATAAATATATAGACACACACATATATAAATATATATATATATATATATATATATATATTGTGTGTGTGTAAGTTTTAAATTTAAAAAAAATCACTTTTTAAATTCAAAAAATTTTCATTTTATTTTAGTTTTCGAATTGAAAAAGTATCAAAATAATTTTTTATAAATGATAACATATCACTCACATCAAATGAACATATTTCTAAATTATTATATATATATACATATACCTATATAGTATACACACACACACACACATATATATATATATTTATTTATTTATTTATTTATATCTAAATCTAATTCTATAAATATACACATACACTCACATATATGTATATATAAACCTATAAATATATATGTGTGTGTGTGTGTGTCAGTGTGTGTAAGTTTTAAATTTTAAAAAATTACTTTTTAAATTCAAAACTTTTCATTTTATTTTAGTAGTTTTAGAATTGAAAAACTACCAAAATAAATTTTTGTAAATGATAACATATCACACACATCAAAGGAACATATTTCTAAATTAATACACACACACACACACACATATATATATATAAACCTATATAGCATACACACACACATACATACACATATATATAAATGTATATATAAACCTATAAATATATATGTGTGCGTGTGTGTGTTTTAAAATTTAAAAAAAAGTTACTTTTTGAATTCAAAAACTTTTCATTTTATTTTAGAAGTTTTCAATTTGAAAAACTACCAAAATAATTCTTTGTAAATGATGACATGTTACTCATACCCGAGGAACATATTCGGATTTTCAATTTTTGAGACTCAAAACATATAGATACAAGCAAAATATAATCTTGCCTTATGTTTGACTTTGAATACTCTACGAATATCACACTTAAAGCATCTCCAATAGTGCTATCTAAAATAGCTACTCAAAATATATTAAAATATTATATTATCTATTTTAACTAATTAATTTTTTAAAGTAACTCCAACAACACTATCTATTTTAGCTATCTACTTCAACTAATTTTAATAACTTTTAATAATAAAATCTAAAATAATATATAATATGCTATGTCATCACCACCATATTAATGACGTCATATTTTGATATGTTAAGCCACGTCATCAAAATTTTAATTTTTTTATTTTGTAAATAAAAATCTTATTGACAACAATCATAAAATAAAAAATTTTAAAATATGAATCAAGAGTAGCAATATGTTTTGTTTTTTGTGCTATACACATGTATGCAAAAAAAAATATTTTTTAGGTTATTTAATATTTAGTGTACATGATTATGATAAATTTGAGAAAATATTTTTATAATAACTAAAGTGAAAATAGCTATCATTTTTGCCCTAGCTATAAATAGCTAGCCAAATGGTGCTAATGAGAAATAACAAGTCAAATGATGCTAATGAGAAATAGCTAGCCAAATGATACTAATGAGAAATAGCTAGCCAGGTGGTGCTAATGAGAAATAGCTAGCCAGGTGGTGCTAATGAGAAATAGCTAGCCAGGTGGTGCTAATGAGAAATAGCTAGCCAGGTGGTGCTAATGAGAAATAGCTAGTCAAATGATACTAATGAGAAATAGCTAACCAAATGATGCTAATGAGAAATAGTTAGCCAAATGGTGCTAATGAGAAATAGCTAGCCAAATGATGCTAATGAGAAATAGCTAGCCAGGTGGTGCTAATGAGAAATAGCTAGCCAAATGGTGCTAATGAGAAATAGCTAGCCAAATGGTGCTAATGAGAAATAGCTAGCCAAATGGTGCTAATGAGAAATAGCTAGCCAAATGGTGCTAATGAGAAATAGCTAGCCAAATGGTGCTAATGAGAAATAGCTAGCCAAATGGTGCTAATGAGAAATAGCTAGCCAAATGGTGCTAATGAGAAATAGCTAGCCAAATGGTGCTAATGAGAAATAGCTAGCCAAATGGTGCTAATGAGAAATAGCTAGCCAAATGGTGCTAATGAGAAATAGCTAGCCAAATGGTGCTAATGAGAAATAGCTAGCCAAATGGTGCTAATGAGAAATAGCTAGCCAAATGGTGCTAATGAGAAATAGCTAGCCAAATGGTGCTAATGAGAAATAGCTAGCCAAATGGTGCTAATAAGAAATAGCTAGCCAAATGGTGCTAATGAGAAATAGCTAGCCAAATGGTGCTAAAGAGAAATAGCTAGCCAAATGGTGCTAAAGAGAAATAGCTAGCCAAATTGTGCTAATAAGAAATAACTAGCCAAATGGTGCTAATGAGAAATAGCTAGCCAAATAGTGCCAATGAGAAATAGCTAGCCAAATGGTGCCAATGAGAAATAGCTAGCCAAATGGTGCCAATGAGAAATAGCTAGCCAAATGGTGCTAATGAGAAATAGCTAGCCAAATGGTACTAATGAGAAATAGCTAGCCAAATGGTGCTAATGAAAAATAGCTAGCCAAATGGTGCTAATGAGAAATAGCTAGCCAAATGGTGCTAATGAGAAATAGCTAGCCAAATGGGGCTAATGAGAAATAGCTAGCCAAATGGGGCTAATGAGAAATAGCTAGCCAAATGGAGCTAATGAGAAATAGCTAGCCAAATGGGGCTAATGAGAAATAACTAACCAAATGGTGCTAATGAGAAATAGCTAGCCAAATGGTGCTAATGAGAAATAGCTAGCCAAATGGTGCTAATGAGAAATAGCTAGCCAAATAGTGCTAATGAGAAATAGCTAGCCAAATGGTGCTAATGAGAAATAGCTAGCCAAGTGGTGCTAATGAGAAATAGCTAGCCAGGTGGTGCAAATGAGAAATAGCTAGCCAAATGGGGCTAATGAGAAATAGCTAGCCAAATGGTGCTAATGAGAAATAACTAACCAAATGAAGCTAATGAGAAATAGCTTGCCAAATGGTGCTAATGAGAAATAGCTAGCCAAATGGGGCTAATGAGAAATAGCTAGCCAAATGGGGCTAATGAGAAATAGCTAGCCAAATGGAGCTAATGAGAAATAGCTAGCCAAATGGGGCTAATGAGAAATAACTAACCAAATGGTGCTAATGAGAAATAGCTAGCCAAATGGTGCTAATGAGAAATAGCTAGCCAAATGGTGCTAATGAGAAATAGCTAGCCAAATGGTGCTAATGAGAAATAGCTAGCCAAATGGTGCTAATGAGAAATAGCTAGCCAAGTGGTGCTAATGAGAAATAGCTAGCCAGGTGGTGCTAATGAGAAATAGCTAGCCAAATGGGGCTAATGAGAAATAGCTAGCCAAATGGTGCTAATGAGAAATAACTAACCAAATGAAGCTAATGAGAAATAGCTTGCCAAATGGTGCTAATGAGAAATAGCTAGCCAAATGGTGCTAATGAGAAATAGCTAGCCAAATGGTGCTAATGAGAAATAGCTAGCCAAATGGTGCTAATGAGAAATAGCTAGCCAAATGATGCTAATGAGAAATAGCTAGCCAAGTGGTGCTAATGAGAAATAGCTAGCCAGGTGGTACTAATGAGAAATAGCTAGCCAAATGGTGCTAATGAGAAATAGCTAGCCAAATGGGGCTAATGAGAAATAGCTAGTCAAATGGGGCTAATGAGAAATAGCTAGCCAAATGGGGCTAATGAGAAATAACTAACCAAATGATGCTAATGAGAAATAACTAACCAAATGATGCTAATGAGAAATAGCTAGCCAAATGGTGCTAATGAGAAATAGCTAGCCAAATGGTGCTAATGAGAAATAGCTAGCCAAATGGTGCTAATGAGAAATAGCTAGCCAAATGGTGCTAATGAGAAATAGCTAGCCAAATGGTGCTAATGAGAAATAGCTAGCCAAATGATGCTAATGAGAAATAGCTAGCCAAATGATGCTAATGAGAAATAGCTAGCCAAATGATGCTAATGAGAAATAGCTATCCAAATGATGCTAATGAGAAATAACTAGCCAAATGATGCTAATGAGAAATAGCTAGCCAAATGATGCTAATGAGAAATAGCTAGCCAAATGATGCTAATGAGAAATAGCTAGCCAAATGGTGCTAATGAGAAATAGCTAGCCAAATGGTGCTAATGAGAAATAGCTAGCCAAATGGTGCTAATGAGAAATAACTAGCCAAATGGTGCTAATGAGAAATAACTAGCCAAATGGTGCTAATGAGAAATAGCTAGCCAAATGGTGCTAATGAGAAATAGCTAGCCAAATGGTGCTAATGAGAAATAGCTAGCCAAATGATGCTAATGAGAAATAGCTAGCCAGGTGGTGCTAATGAGAAATAGCTAGCCAGGTGGTGCTAATGAGAAATAGCTAGCCAAATGGTGCTAATGAGAAATAGTTAGCAAATGGTGCTAATGAGAAATAGCTAGCCAAATGATGCTAATGAGAAATAGCTAGCCAAATGATGCTAATGAGAAATAGCTAGCCAAATGATGCTAATTAGAAATAGCTAGCCAAATGGTGTTAATGAGAAATAGCTAGCCAAATGGTGCTAATGAGTAATTGCTAGCGTGATAACTAGCTTATTGGGGACAAAATTTAAGGGTCATCTATGTAAAATAACTAAAAGGGAAGGTTTAGCCTATTAGAGATGCTCTAATCAGTAACTACCACGTTAGCCATTTCAATGCGTGCAAGTTAAAGAGGGCAAGTAGCAGGACCTGGTCAGAAGAAGTTAAGTAGCGCTTTAGCAGAACCATCCCAGGCCGTAGAAAACTTGCACTCGGCTGTTGTGCCCCACGGTTAGTCTCATTTCGTTTTTCTCTGCTCTGAGCTAGCAGAGAAGGCTTCAGCACGACCACACCAGCGACCTTAATTGGGCAGATATCAAAAGGCTCGAGCCCTGCCTCTTTCTTAGAATCCCCTGGATTACTGGTCTTCCCATGGCGGTGCTTTTCATGGGGAGACTTATCTTCAGCAACGAACGAAGCTCTCAAATCAGCAAGTTTGGAGTGCGATGTTCTAGCCTAATTAGCACAGGAAGTGAGCCCCTTCGAAATGGTGAATTCAAATGGTTTCAATCTCATCGTTATCAATTAGAACAAAATTAAAGGCCTACGACGTGCGTTTTGACCAGCGAAGCTATGTAAGATTG